>CAJQUW010003450.1:0-22601 GCA_907163375.1 Prostheceraeus crozeri
ATATTTCCTAGCTTTTTCCTTAATATGATCAATGTACATTCAGAAAATTCAATTACCCTGAAGATGGACTCCGTGACAGTCCGAAGTACCGGTATGATTCCAATTAAATGGCTTTCAAAATGTATTTCGTCGATTGATCATGAATATTCGTCGTAATTCATCGTCGATTGCCGTTGTTGCCGTTTCGTGACAAACATTTCCAACATTTGTTGTTGATGGCAATAGGGTAGCAATCATTTCGACGTTCGGAGTTGCTGCTTTCTGTTCGGATTTGAATATAAACCCGAAATGCTGAACTTCCATGTTTGTATTGTTTACCTGTATTACTTGCCTTGTGTAAGCTTATCTAGGAACTACTAAGTTATCTATGTAAATATCCTAGCGTCCGTTGCTCATTGCAAGAAGTTATTATTTTTTGCATAAAATCAGGTGTTCATCTAGAAAATGACCAAGTTGACTCATTTGGGAAGAAACTTTCAATACAGTGATTGATGAATCCCGAACCTGGACAAATTATGACAATAGCAAAAATAGCAACAAAGGCATGGTAAGGACAGAGAGAAAATTTCATTCGAATGTCCTGTTTCAGAATGCCGTCATCCAGTCAAATGGTATCACATTTGGAGCGACATTATCAAGGAATTTTTCCTGGTTTTGTGCCAGACGAGTGGCTGGTGCTGCAGAGCAAATTCATTTGCCGGTGTAAGCTAATTGTATCAAGATCCCGTCGTAATTGGCACATTTAACGGTGCTCTACTAGGTCGGTCGAGAATACTGAAAATGTATGTTATATCTCCAGCACCCCAACCGATGCTACTACGCAATCTCCACCGCCAATGGAGGAAGTTTTCACTTTGAAAAGGCCAACCCTCAAGTTTGTACCACGCTCCGCCAGACATTCATTTGCAAAGATTCTTTCTGATGCTCTCAAAGACGCTTACTCAAAGCGTTTACTGCAACAATTCAGATGAAGTATGGATAAAACTTCATGCTCCTGAAATGCGTTTTGTCTTCGGTCCAGCGTGCTGGATAATCATTTTTGTGAGCGATGGTCTAACGGAGAATACGCGAAGCTTTGGTCTGAGGCTGAATCAACAGCAAGCAAGCAATCAAACCGCAAGATAACTCTTTCCAATCCAGAGGAGAAGCTTCGTCTACGCAGAGAGGCAACAGTCAATTTTCAAAAGAAGGACTCTATCGAAAATCTAGTCGAGTTTTAACGTGGAAAGGATTGGCACCCAATACTTCGGCCACATGAACATTGCCCAAAGAAAAGCATCCATTATCAGATGCACCAATGGTCAAGAATTCTGACGAACCTCCATTACAATTGAATGCAGACTTTGATATGATCAAGATTTGATACGGGCCTTCAGGACTAAGAGTCCAAACCTAAGTGATGCATCAAATGAGACTCTTCAGAGTTCAGACGCCAGTAACTACTTCTCTCCGACATGCTGTCAACGTTCCTTTGGCCGGAAGGGCTCATTTGACTTTGGATCCATCAATTGCCGGCGCTAATCTTATCGCGTAAATTCTTGAGGCGTTCGACAAGGATGTCCGCCGCTGTTTTGAGGAGTGTTTAGCAGTTAAGACGACTGATTCTGCTTTTTACAGTCTCATCTAGGTTGTCGTTTGGTGGTCTAGGACACATCTTTGCATCGCTATTGCAGTGCGCTCTGAATTGTGAAATTCCTCGAGGAGAATTTCTATCTGACGCAATTAAGATCTTTAATGATTATCTTTCGCCTCGCCACAAAGTTGATTCCGAAAACTGTACGACAGCATTCCCAAACAGAACTTTCTATCTCAAATTATTGACAAAGTCGATTTTGATAATCTCATGTTGACATCGTCAATGTCTGACCAGTGACCAGTGACAAGTGAACTCGACCAAAACTGAGGTACTTTGTGTTCCAGGGCTTCATTTACTTCTTCCTAAATATTGACATTTACTTCGATGACAATCCCCTCAATAGTTGTCAGGGCGTCACAAACTTGGGCGGCCGAGTGCCGAGCTGCGCAAAGGACTTAATGCACCGGAAACGGTTGGCATGGACAGCATTTGGAAGGCTTCGAACAGTTTTCTCTTAGGAGGACCTATCCAACGAACTGCGCGACAGACTTTTCAGTGCAACCATCTAGACTGTCTTACTGTACAAAGCCATCACTTGGTGGACAATGACTCGCACACTCGAGACAGAATTGGATGGTACATACTCACATCTACTGAGGGCTTCTTTTAGCGTGCACTGGCCATAACGAGTGTCAAACGCAGACTTATACCGACGAGCCAGATTACTGCCACCAAGTGAGAGTCTACGCAAGGAGCGCCTGGCACTCGCAGGAAATATTTTTCGCGCGGAGGAGTCATTTCCTAAGCCGGCCCAAAAGCTTCTTCTGTGGCAGCCGACGCAACCTCAAATGCGGGGACAAGGTCATAGAAAGACTTCCTCTGCTTCTTTATGAAGATTGTGTTGATCTAATTAATCTATTGATCTACAGAACAATTGTCCGCTCACAAGCATGTGCGCCAGCTAGCGATAGGGCGCAAGATCTGACGCTTTTGTATCATCTGTATTTTTCATCTTTACTAATAAAGCGCATTATATATACGAATACTTCGAATGCTTCAGCATGAATATTTTTCAGTCACTGTAACTTACAATTTCTTTGGACTATTTATTATGTGGTAGTGTGTCCATGGCGTACTAATATCTACAATGTTCATGTGAAAGTTACAAAGTTCAGTCCTGGATCCTCATTGATATCGCTATGCTCGGCAAAGCGCTCTCATTGCACCGACAATCAGGTTCGAAGGATGAAGGGATTGTCATCTCGCTGCTCCGCCGATGTTCATTGCTTTATATCGTACATTCGCACACCGCCATTACAACAGACTCCTTTCCATTATTGACAATATATGATCCAATAAGCTTGCTGCTAACCCAACCATTAAAGTAGAGCACAAGGATGGCAAATGGTGACGTTCCTCTAAGAAGGGTGCGGTAGCTAGAGGAAACCACTGTCCTTCCATATGCATTGAAATCATAAATAGCATTCTGATTTGGCCAAAGAAACTTTCGGCTACTTAAAGTACGTAATCCAGTAGTAGATCTGCAATAGAAGGCGTCTGTTTTAGGACAAATTTTGGGATTGCTTTTCAATGCTGGAGTAAATCCTGTTATCATTGCTTTTATGTATTCATTCATGAAAATGGGTGGATATAGCTCAATCACACGCCCTCCTCTATCCGCGCAGTATTTCTCGGCATTTCCAAGTGCTGTTGACTCCTTTGAGATGTAAAACACTCGCTTTGGAGCATTTCGGAAAGTGCTTGTATAAAACGTAGGACACGGTGTACAACCCATACGACGATAGAGAATGCATCGTCCACTTGGCATATTGCTGAACCTCACGGTGTAGTGCAGGTTATTGAGAAATAGGCAGCGAGTTGGGCTCTTCCGAAACATGAATCCACAACATGAAAGCCTGGAGAGGCACTGCAAGGCGCAATCTATTCGCGATATACCGGGAGAAGATAAGACGTTGGCCTTAACCTCCAGACAATAATCTTTCATTGCAGCTTTGAAATTCTCTGCTATCACATCTGAATGAGCTCCAATGACTCCAAGAAGTGAGAAGGCAAAGAAAAGTATCTGAAAAAGGAAATAGACAGTGAAACATCCTTTTACTATTATATAAAAATCGCAGGATCGTAGCTGTTTTACCGACTTTCAACCGTTTGGTGGTTTTAGGGCTGAATTCAACTCCATGTAATGTTTGATCCAAATATTAGTTGTGCTTTCATTAACTAGGTTTTCGAAAAACCATGTTATTTGAAGCACTGTATGTAAAAAGATGCATCATTTTGCTGTCAGCTTTTTGTTCATGCTTCAGATTACTTTGTTTTTTGTTGATTTTAATAATAACAATTTCATGTTATGCTTTCTATTAGAATTCTAATTATTTGTTACTCCATTGACAGGAATCCTAGTCAACTTGTGCTAATAATGATCCCGCTTTCAGTAAATCATCAATGTGCTTATCAACATGTCTAAGTCATTCTCATTGACTGATCAATTGTAGTTGAAAACAGTGTATTTAAAAGCATACTAAAAATCAAAGCATCCTCAAAATCATTGTTATGAAAGTGTTTGAAAACACAGTCTAAAAAGAGATTGAAGAACACAACTCAGATTCCAAAGTGTGGTTGCAAAACCATGTTTTAAATTAATGTTTTGAAGCCAGTTAGTGGTTTAACCTCTTAACGCGTGCATTTTTATGAATTATTGGAAAAATCATTTCAGCTGTTTTGCTGCGCATGAGGAGATAGAAGAACATAACATGTAGGTGATAAATAAAGTTAAAATCATCGACGTTTTCCATTCTTACTCCTGTTTCCGATAATTCTCAGTTAATTCCATATTTGCACTTTCGGCATAATTTTCCTGCACCATAGACCAATACGTAAACTCAAAAATTGTGGTTTCCACGGTGCATATTGGAATTTTATTTAATAATCCGAATTGTTATAAGCCTAATGGTATCAAAAAGATCAAAGAGATCATTTAAATGTACAATCCATATCTATGATACCAATTTACATCATTTCATGAGCTTTGATGACCTCTGGCGCGATGATTAGTCGTCACACCGCAGTAAATCGTGGAATGAAGTGAGAAGCACATTGTAAATTCATGGTGGATCGTTTCTTCTGTTCGTCAGCATGTATATCTGATATATAATCTGATCGAAGACTTTGTCTGACCGTCATCATCTGCTGTCGGTTAAGGTATGACCTCTCTAATAAGCAATTGTGCTATTGTAACAATTGTGCTTCGTTTCCCTTTCTATATTTAGGCACCGCGCATCGATCAGCAATTGCATTCATATGTACTGAAATGAAAACAGAAATCATAGATTTTTCGGGATAGAGCAGACATGGAATAGAATGAGCACAGTGAGATTCTATGGTATTATGCATGTGTGCCAAAATTAAGTATTACTGATTTAATGAGATGCATTTAATTTTGGTTTAAAGGTATTTATGCACATTTTTGCTTTTAGTTCTCTCTCACATCTGTCACTTCCATTCGGCAATTTCAATATTGGCATTATCCAGAATGTGGGATCTTCATCTTTTGAAAAAATGCAGCACACAATAAACATAATGAAACAGAAACAAATACTTATATAAAAATTATGAAACATGACGTTCATATCGTCAGCCGTAATTGCCGAATGGAAGTGACAGATGTAAGAGAAAACTGAAAGCAAAAATGTGCATAAATACCTTTAAACCAAAATTTAATGTATCTCATTAAGTGAATAATACTTAAAGGCACACATATATAATACCATAGAATCTCACTGTGCTTATTCTATTCCATGTCTGCTCTATCTCGAAAAATCTGTGATTTCAGTTTTCATTTCAGTACATATGAAAATTTGTGTCATATATCTAATATGCTATGTTGATCAATTGCATCATGGATTTCTATGTAGTATTCTATAAGTAGTGATCCCTTTGCAGACGGAAGGCCAAAATGTGAAATGATAAGTCATCATGCTGACTCAGCCCCCCCCCCTCTGGAGAGAGGAAGGACATGGACAAGGATGTGCTGGAAGGGATGGGTCCGAGAGGAGGAAACCGTTCCCCCCTCTGGAAGGAAGGAAGGAAGGAGGAACTCTCCTGTGAGGCAAGGGTAGGAATCTCTGAAAAACAAACTGAGTTAAAAAAGGTAGGTTTTGGACGTTTTGGGGTGAGAAAGGTCGTATTTCGGGCAGAAGGAGGGCTCGGATGGACAAACGGAGGGCAGATTCGGATTCTACGTGAAATGTTGGGTTAAGTAGGTTGCTTCCAGCTCAATCGGAGAGGAAAAAGTTCTGACCCCCCCCCTCTGGACGAGACTTCGATCTTGGCTTGTAGGAATGGTAGAAAGTCGTGCGATAGCTCGTTGGAAAGCTAAGAGTGAGACGATTCAGTGGACGAAACGGCGTGTCTCCACGTTCGTTCGTTGAGGTGTGAGAGTTGAGGGATGGCTTAAATGAAAGGTGAGGCCGAGAAAACGTGACTGTCAAAATTTGAAGTCAATCGGAGCACTGGAACCGGAGATAGAAGTGTTTAAAGTTTTGGATGATTGAGATTACGTCATCAGCTGATCGCCACAAACTATATAAGCTGGGAACCAAATGAGAAATTTCATTAAGACGAGAGAGATTGTCAAAGGTAGGTCTTCTCTCCGGAGCTCCGATGACAGCATCGGAAATTCCAAATAGAAAATTTCATTGCTGATATCATCTAAGGCGTCAGACTTATAGGTTAGCCAGAAGATGACCTTAGTCTCCAGGCCATAAAAGACTCCAAAACTTTAAAGGCTTGTAACTTTGCTTCTACAAGTCCTTTTGACTTGATTCAAAAAAGGTTCGAGAGGTCATGATTCAGGTCAAGTCATAGACTACTTATAACATTTCATAAGTAGTACTAAATGCTGAAAAATTTAAATTTGCTATTTTTGGAGGTTTTCTGGGGTTTTCGACCCTGCTGAAGTTAATGAAGGCATGTATAAGTGTGTACGAGCCAGTCTTCTCATGCCGTTACGGCTTTTCACTGAAAGCGACCATGGCACGGAGAGTTTTGCTGTAATATTCCAATGACAGGGTGTTCCTTCGGGACGGCGGATGATGCCGTAGTGATAAGTGTGGCAAGGGAGGGTGTCATATTTTAGACCGAAACCTCTGGGGCAACTCATGTTTGGGCATTTGACACAGTTCTCAACGTAGCAATTTGAACGCCAATCGGTTGAGTCTTAGCTATCTTGTCAGGTGGCTACTAAACATCTCCATTGCAAAACGCTTGTGAATCACGGCTTGCTATCAAGCACGTTTCATGTCTGGCTATCAAGTCATCCCAACATGAGGTGGAGACCTTCGATATAATACTTCCTACGGTGAGGCGTTCCTTTTGGACGGCGAGCACTGCCACAGATGGAAGGAGGGCAAGGGACGGTGTCATACTTTAGACCGAAACCGCTGAACTGTCGCTTATGTTGGGCATGTGACACCGATCTCAACGGACTCTTTTCAATCGCTCGGTCATGAGTGCTTTAGCCATCTCCTGTAGGTTTTCTTTAAGATTCTCCACCAACGCTGTGAGACTGCCTCTGACCGAGGCTAAATGAACTGGAATGAATTGGAAGGGACATTCATGCACCACACGCAACCACAAGCTCATTTCTCTCTTCGCTAGTGAACAAGCTCTTGTGAACGTGGTCAGAAAGTTTATCATGCTTTGCAAAAGCGAAGTTAGTGTAGTCAAATAGTTTTACCGTGACGCACGTTTGTGAAAGTAAAGTCAGAAAGTGTATCAGTGATGCCTCTAAGATCTGACTTTAAATCTCTAACTTAGAACGTTTGATAGCAAACGTCAGACGACTCACCGTTGAAAACAGGAAACAGGAGTGAAATTGGCTGGGGAGAAGCGCCTTACATACTTCTCTCTCACAAAGACCGAATATGCTAATGTCCAAATTTGGTCATGTCTCCTTCAAAACGATTTCATCTCACCATATTTGGAATGTCAACCGTTGATTTTCCTGACTGACGTAGGGAGTCAAGATTACCAGAAATGGGCATTCCCGCTTCGTTGTGACGGAAGGGGAATGACGCACGCTAACGCTTTGTGATAGCGGTCTCTTTATCCTGAGTGGCAAGTTTGTATGACCCTCAAGTGATCTGAATGTATCCGAAGTGAAGACTGAAAAAGATTAAAAGATTGAATAGTTCCTAGCGTGTGATAAAATATATGGAATGACAAACTTACAAATGCTCACAATGATACTAAGGGGCTTCACAGCATTTGAATGTTTTATTATATCATTATCATGCTCACTTTCGAAGAGGCTTGATTCAATGTTTCATTCGAAGGATGTTTGTAAAGTTCAATACTGCACTCCCATGACATTTCAATTTTATGTGTTTATACAATTGTATAAGCTTTCACTGGACTCGCATCGTCTTATAAGGTGTTCGTTTACGCAGCGCACGAAGTTATATCTCTCAATAACGTTGAACTCAATCTCACACACATACACATTGTCACTTTTAACATGACTGGAATACAGTTCTACCACATCAACTTTATTTCTAACGTTACAAATGCTGAAAGGATTCTAGCATTATTCTATACTTCCCCAATCTTACAAATACTGAAAGGATTCTAACATGATTTCAAACTTTACATATAGTGACCTGGATGTGACTCTACTACTACTAAGTCAATCTACTTCCTGCATTACTATAGAACATTTGCTCTGATGATTCTTCCAATGTAACTAACACCATTACTATTTCCATTTGACGGGTGGTGAAGAAACAAAATTCATGACTTCACGTCTAAGAGTCATCATCTCTCAACACAGGTTTATATTTTACATCATGTAACTGTAATAGATCCTTGCTATTTATCATATGGGCTTTAAAACTTCAAACATGATGATTTCATGGCAGTTAGGACTTTGAAGATGTGTGTTGAACAAGCTTTACACTAGTTGCACAAAAGTTTGATACTGGCTAGCAAGGCATTGAAGCCTTGAATAAATCGGCACTGTCCATGCTTTAGCAGCAAATGGTTACTTGCGCGTGCGAAACTGTGAGAGTGTACAGTAACGAACTGTCAACTTGAGAATCCTTTCAGTCGCCACGATGATATCTCCGGTGCGATAGCAATGAGCTGTGTGGGAATTAGCTAGGTGGGAGGTCTGAGATGACGATAAGTTCAACATCATTGCTCGTTGCACAGATGCGATAGAAAATTCAATGTGTATGGGGGGCAATGTATTTAATGCGACAGATGGTCACCAACCGGCTGCGCTGTCATTCACTTTTATGTTCTTGAAACACTCTATCTGCTGAGGGGGCAGCGCGACAAACAGGCGACAGATAGTGCTGTCTCTACTCTTGAACCTTTGTGTGTTCATGAGGGTTGGAAGATAAGACCATGACATCTGTTTCACTGATAGGTTTTATGATAAACATTTTTAGCTGCTTTTCAATAGCAGCGTGTTGAATATTGCAAGAATTGTTAAATGTCAACCAGTGTGTCATTTTCACATCGTCTGCATTCGCACAGAAAATCACTTGATGCAGGTTTCAATGTTGATTCTATTATCAACTTACAAGTAACGCACGATTAGTTTAGGAATGAGACGTGTTGATTCTCTTGATTTTATCATGCACATGAAAAGCAAACTTACATATTTCATTCTAACCTTTCTATACAATACTCATGGACAGTCCGAATGTTCTAATGTAATGTTCACTGTTTCATACCAATGAAATAGTTCCACTCTCGTCAACACAGACTTGTAACTCAAATACTTTCCTTTGATAATTCAATGACATTACATGCATTGCTGTTTCCTACTGATGAGCGTGTTATGTACCTCTACACAGACTTGTTCATTTTGTTAGTTCCAGTGGCGTGCGGTGCTCTCAAGCGGTGGGCATGCGATATATTTAGTCTACCATGGTGCATGATAACATGTATGCCTAGCCTTTATAATCTATGTACATGCTGCATGTTATAAGTTATATGTACATGTACATGATCAGCTTATCACCAGCCAATACTTATTATAGTTTCCAACACATTCATCTACATATAAAATTCACAAAACAACTAGTATTATACATTGCAGATATATTCTGTATAAAATCGAAAATAAAAATCATTTAAAGATCCATTCTTTGAGACTTCTTGATAAAGTCATGATGACAGTGTCGTTGAAGACGGAGGAGTTGTCCTGCAATTTATTCAACAACTCCTTTCTCGATGGCGATAGCGGCGAGAGCTGACAATCTCTCTTCACCTTGACTGGTCCTAGTGAAAGAATTGATCCGCTTTAGTGCAGAAAATGATCGTTCACAGGACGCCGTGGTACTGGGAAAGGTCAGTGCCAGTTTCGTGAATTTGTTTGTCTCAGGCAGCGTTGCACCCAAATTTTGTCTTTCGAAATAAACATTCAGTTCATGGATATTGTACGTACGAATTCATTACTTTTGTAAAGAACGATCAACTCATTGCGCAACCGAGGAAAATCAAACAAATGGCCGTAGCCTACTTGTCTTTAAACTCGTCAAACAGAGTTTGCGAAATTGCTCACAGTAACATGATTACCGCCAGATTAACAAAGCGTGTGGCTTTCATACATTGTGTGCACTGAGTGGCATGCACACAACTACAGCGAGAGTTTTTCCTTCCCTAATTTGCAAGCATGCGATTGAGCGACCGAATGCTCCCGCCTCTGTACGCTGACGCTGGCTCCATCGCCGCTGTATGAGGAGTCAATGCATAATGAATGGGAGGTTGGATGCGGCGATGCCTCCACTAAATATTCATACCAGTTATGTAAATTCATTTATGAAGATGGAATTTGTGATGTCGTTATACGCCCTACTGACAATTGGAAGGCCATCTAAATGATACTTGATGAAATAAACGTGTTGAACATAATGAATAATCAGATTACTCAAATTTGCATACGCATTCGCCGCATGCATCGCATATATGGACCGCACGCCACTGTTAGTTCAATGTACGAGTCACAACGTTGAAACTGCATCTAAGATATTTATGCTGTTATGCGTTTCTACAGGTTTTTATATGAACTTTAAACGCGACTGTAGTCATTAACCCATGAAAGTTTTACCAAATAAAGTATTAGTCACTAATCATGTAGTCTTTTACACTGCGGAGTCTACAGCTTCATGTTTACGAATTTCATTTGAACGTCAGAAAGTTGAAGTTAGAATATATCATTCATTGTTCATCTGTCTATGATGATAGTAAACGTTCACACACAGATTTCCTCTACAAGTTTCCCGTTAGATACATATGCAACACTTTTGTGAGGTACTCACTTAAGGATGTTCTTCACTCATATTTTTGTTTAGGTCCAAACCATCTTCCTCTCTTTTAGCATGTTGGATTGTCTTTGATGACTAACTATTGTTGCTTTCTTCACATAGTCAATCGTTTCTAGACAATCGGCAATCTTCCTTGGATCACCTGTCTCGATTGACATGGAGTAGTACCTTTCTGACAACTCCATGATTGTGTTCTATTCTTTCTTTTGACGAATCATTAATTCAGCTTCTGTCTCACTCATGATGCAGGATCACTACACTGCAACAATGCTCAGTGAAAAGTGAATTTCTATAAAGTGCTACCTCCATATATCTTGTCGTGGAAACCTGAGGCCCTGGATGGCGAACTTTAGGACTTATGAATGTGTTTCATTAACTTTCAGACTACATCATCATTTCATAAACTTGTGTTTTCATAAAACATCATGATCATCTTTCTAACTATACATCAACCTGTGTTGCAGTTAAAATTTTTGTACAACTTGATAAACTTTCTAACTACACAAACGGAATAAACCTGTTCAATAAATTAAAACTATTTGACTACTACTTGCATTCCATGAAACATGATAAACTTTCTAACTCTAACATCAACCTGTCGTTGCAGTAAAACTTTTGTACAACATGATAAACTTTCACTTTCACAAACGTGTGTTGTGCTAAACTTTCTGACTACACTCACGAATAAAACTTCAATGATCAGACTTTACTTTCACAAACGTGCGTCCACGGTAAAACTATTTGACTACACTAAAACTTTGCTTTTGCAAAGCATGTATAAACTTTCCTGACTACGTTCACAAGAGCTTGTTCACTAGCGAAGAGAGAAATGAGCTTGTGGTTGCGTGTGGTGCATGGAATCGTCCCTTCCAATTCATTCCAGTTCATTTTAGCCTCGGTCAGAGGCAGTCTCACAGCGTTGGTGGAGAATCTTAAAGAAAAAAACCTACAGGAGATGGCTAAAGCACTCATGACCGAGCGATTGAAAAAGAGTACCGTTGTGAGATCGGTGTCACATGCCCAACAATAAGCGACAGTTCAGCGGTTTCGGTCTAAAGTATGACACCGTCCCTTGCCCTGCCTTCCATCTGTGGCAGTGCTCGCCGTCCAAAAGGAACGCCTCACCGTAGGAAGTATTATATCGAAAGGTCTTCCCACCTCATGTTATGGATGACTTGATAGCGCAGACATGAAACGTGCTGATAGCAAGCCGTGATTCACAAGCGTTTTGCAATGGAGATGTTTAGTAGCCACCTGACAAGATAGACTAAGACTCAATCCGATGGCGTTCAAATTGCTACGTTTGAGAACTGTGTCAATGCCCAAACATGAGTTGCCCCCAGAGGTTTTCGGTCTAAAATATGAATCACCCTCCTTGCCACACTTATCACTACGGCATCATCCGCCGTCCCGAAGGAACACCCTGTTCATTGGTAATATTACAGCAAAACTCTCCGTGGCCATGGTCTTCGCCTTTTCAGTGAAAAGCCGTAACGGCATGAGAAGACTGGCTCGTACACACTTATTACATGCCTTCATTAACTTCAGCAGGGTCGAAAACCCCAGAAAACCTCCAAAAATAGCAAATTTAAATTTTTCAGCATTTAGTACTACTTATGAAATGTTATAAGTAGTCTATGACTTGACCTGAATCATGACCTCTCGAACCTTTTTTGAATCAAGTCAAAAGGACTTGTAGAAGCAAAGTTACAAGCCTTTTAAAGTTTTGGAGTCTTTTATGGCCTGGAGACTAAGGTCATCTTCTGGCTAACCTATAAGTCTGAGCCTTAGATGATATCAGCAATGAAATTTTCTATTTGGAATTTCCGATGCTGTCATCGGAGCTCCGGAGAGAAGACCTACCTTTGACAATCTCTCTCGTCTTAATGAAATTTCTCATTTGGTTCCCAGCTTATATAGTTTGTGGCGATCAGCTGATGACGTAATCTCAATCATCCAAAACTTTAAACACTTCTATCTCCCGGTTCCAGTGCTCCGATTGACTTCAAATTTTGACAGTCACGTTTTCTCGGCCTCACCTTTCATTTAAGCCATCCCTCAACTCTCACACCTCAACGAACGAACGTGGAGACACGCCGTTTCGTCCACTGAATTCGTCTCACTCTTAGCTTTCCAACGAGAGGGGGGGGCTGAGTCAGCATGATGACTTATCATTTCACATTTTGGCCTTCCGTCTGCAAAGGGATCACTACTTATAGAATACTACATAGAAATCCATGATGCAATTGATCAACATAGCATATTAGATATATGACACAAATTTTCATATGTACTGAAATGAAAACTGAAATCACAGATTTTTCGAGATAGAGCAGACATGGAATTAGAATAAGCACAGTGAGATTCTATGGTATTATATATGTGTGCCTTTAAGTATTATTCACTTAATGAGATACATTAATTTTGGTTTAAAGGTATTTATGCACATTTTTGCTTTCATTTTCTCTTACATCTGACAAAATCACTTCCATTCGGCAATTACGGTGACGATATGAACGTCATGTTTCATAATTTTTATATAAGTATTTGTTTCTGTTTCATTATGTTATATTGTGTGCTGCATTTTTTCAAAGATGAAGATCCCACAGTCTGGATAATGCCAATATTGAAATTGCCGAATGGAAGTGACAGATGTGAGAGAGAACTAAAAGCAAAAAATGTGCATTAAATACTTTAAACCAAAATTAAATGCATCTCATTAAATCAGTAATACTTAATTTTGGCACACATGCATAATACCATAGAATCTCACTGTGCTGCATTCTATTCCATGTTCTGCTCTATCCCGAAAAATCTATGATTTCTGTTTTCATTTCAGTACGATATGAATGCAATTGCTGATCGATGCGCGGTGCCTAAATATTAGAAAGGGAAACGCAAGCACAATTGTTACAATAGCACAATTGCTTATTAGAGTGGTCATACCTTAACCGACAGCAGATGATGACGGTCAGACAAAGTCTTCGATCAGATTATATATCAGATTATACATGCTGACGAACAGAAGAAACGATCCACCATGAAAATGTTTACAATGTGCTTCTCACTTCATTCCCACGATTTACTGCGGTTGTGACGACTAATCATCGCGCCAGAGGTCATCAAAGCTCATGAAATGATGTAAATTGGTATCATAGATATGGATGTACATTTAAATGATCTCTTTGATCTTTTTGATACCATTAGGCTTATAACAATTCGGATTATATAAATAAAATTCCAATTATGCACCACGTTGGAAACCACAATTTTTGAGTTTACGTATTGGTCTATGGTGCAGGAAAATTATGCCGAAAGTGCAAATATGGAATTAACTGAAGGAATTATCGAACACAGGAGTAAGAATGGAAAACGTCGATGATTTTAACTTTTATTTATCACCTACATGTTATGTTCTTCTATCTCCTCATGCGCAGCAAAACAGCTGAAATGATTGTTTCCAATAATTCATAAAAATGCACGCGTTAAGAGGTTAAACCACTAACGTGGCTTCAAAACATTAATTTAAAACATGGTTTTGCAACCACACTTTGGAATCTGAGTTGTGTTCTTCAATCTCTTTTTAGACTGTGTTTTCAAACACTTTCATAACAATGATTTTGAGGATGCTTTGATTTTTAGTATGCTTTTAAATACACTGTTTTCAACTACAAGTTGTATCAGTCCAATGAGAATGACTTAGACATGTTGATAAGCACATTGATGATTTACTGAAAGCGGGATCATTATTAGCACAATGTTGACTAGGATTCCTGTCAATGGAGTAACAAATAATTAGAATTCTAATAGAAAGCATAACATGAAATTTGTTATTATTAAAATCAACAAAAAACAATAGTAATCTATGAAGCTATGAACAAAAAGCTGACAGCAAAATGATGCATCTTTTACATACAGTGCTTCAAATAACATGGTTTTTCGAAAACCTAGTTAATGAAAGCACAACTAATATTTGGATCAAACATTACATGGAGTTGAATTCAGCCCTAAAACCACCAAACGGTTGAAAGTCGGTAAAACAGCTACGATCCTGCGATTTTTATATAATAGTAAAAGGATGTTTCAACTGTCTATTTCCCTTTTTCAGATACTTTTCTTTGCTTCTCACTTCTTGGAGTCATTGGAGCTCATTCAGATGTGATAGCAGAGAATTTCAAAGCTGCAATGAAAGATTATTGTCTGGAGTTAAGGCCAACGTCTTATCTTCTACGCCGGTATATCGCGAATAGATTGCGCCTTGCAGTGCCTCTCCAGGCTTTCATGTTCATGTTGTGGATTCATGGTTTCGGAAGAGCCCAACTCGCTGCCTATTTCTCAATAACCTGCACTACACGTGGAGGTTCAGCAATATGCCAAGTGGACGATGCATTCTCTATCGTCGTATGGGTTGTACACCGTGTCCTACGTTTTTATACAAGCACTTTCCGAAAATGCTGTCCAAAGCGAGTGTTTTACATCTCAAAGGAGTCAACAGCACTTGGAAATGCCGAGAAATACTGCGCGGATAGAGGAGGGCGTGTGATTGAGCTATATCCACCCATTTTCATGAATGGAATACATAAAAGCAATGACAACAGGATTTACTCCAGCATTGAAAAGCAATCCCAAAAATTTGTCCTAAAACAGACCGCCTTCTATTGCAGATCTACTACTGGATTACGTACTTTAAGTAGCCGAAAGTTTCTTTTGTTGGCCAAATCAGAATGCTATTTATGATTTCAATGCATATGGAAGGACAGTGGTTTCCTCTAGCTACCGCACCCTTCTTAGAGGAACGTCACCATTGCCATCCTTGTGCTCTACTTGTAATGGTTGGGTTAGCAGCAAGCTTATTGGATCATATATTGTCAATAATGGAAAGGAGTCTGTTGTAATGGCGGTGTGCGAATGTACGATATAAAGCAATGAACATCGGCGGAGCAGCGAGATGACAATCCCTTCATCCTTCGAACCTGATTGTCGGTGCAATGAGAGCGCTTTGCCGAGCATAGCGATATCAATGAGGATCCAGGACTGAACTTTGTAACTTTCACATGAACATTGTAGATATTAGTACGCCATGGACACACTACCACATAATAAATAGTCCAAAGAAATTGTAAGTTACAGTGACTCGAAAAAATATTCATGCTGAAGCATTCGAAGTATTCGTATATATAATGCGCTTTATTAGTAAAGATGAAAAAATACAGATGATACAAAAGCGTCAGATCTTGCGCCCTATCGCTAGCTGGCGCACAATGCTTGTGAGCGGACAATTGTTCTGTAGATCAATGAGATTAATTAGATCAACACAATCTTCATAAAGAAGCAGAGGAAGTCTTTCTATGACCTTGTCCCGCATTGAGTTGCGTCGGCTCTGCCACAGAAGAAGCTTTTGGGGCCGGCTTAGGAAATGACTCCTCCGCGCGAAAAATATTTCCTGCGAGGTGCCAGGCGCTCCTTGCGTAGACTCTCACTTGGTGGCAGTAATCTGGCTCGTCGGTATAAGTCTGCGTTTGACACTCGTTATGGCCAGTGCACGCTAAAAGAAGCCCTCAGTAGATGTGAGTATGTACCATCCAATTCTGTCTCGAGTGTGCCGAGTCATTGTCCACCTAGTGATGGCTTTGTACAGTAAGACAGTCTAGATGGTTGCACTGAAAAGTCTGTCGCGCAGTTCGTTGGATAGGTCCTCCTAAGAGAAAACTGTTCGAAGCCTTCCAAATGCTGTCCATGCCAACCGTTTCCGGTGCATTAAGTCCTTTGCGCAGCTCGGCACTCGGCCGCCCAAGTTTGTGACGCCCTGACAACTATTGAGGGGATTGTCATCGAAGTAAATGTCAATATTTAGGAAGAAGTAAATGAAGCCCTGGAACACAAAGTACCTCAGTTTTGGTCGAGTTCACTTGCAGGACGACTACTCGACTGGCTGTCATCATTAAGCTGTTGAACATCTCCTGCCCACCAACAGCAGTGGTGAAGTCGTCAACGTATGCAAGTACAGAGATTCTCTGTTCCGGCACTCTACTACCAATCCGTCGTGTAAGTAGGAAGCCCTTGGTGTCGCCTGGATTAGCCACACGAAGCTTTCAGTTCAGTAGAAGCACGAGAAGGAATGGGACAAGTGCATCGCCTTGTAGAACTCCTCAATCATACCGTCTAGTGTCAAAACACGGACCGAAGTCGCTTGATAAAGTGCCATGATTCCTCTGATAAGGCATGGATGCACTCGATAAGTGATCAGCACCTCTTTGAGAGAGTGTCGGTCGAGGCTGTCGAATGATCTGCGGAAGTCGACCAAAATTATGATTGCGTTGGTCTGATACTTACTTGCCTTCAATCCCTCGACGTAGCGCTAGGATTTGATGGCAGGTACCACGGTGAGGTTGGAAGCCATTCTGTTTCGATCGAAGGAAAGGCTCGAGCACGGGCTGAACTCTGCGCAGCAGCACTTTATTGAACAACTTCGCAGTGCACGACATCAGCGGTATTCCACGGTGCTCTTCAATCTTGTTTAAGTTCGGCTTCTCGGGTATCGCAATCATTAGCGACTCGCGCCAATCTTTTGGTGCTTGATTGCCCTCTAGGACACCGCTCATGACAACAATAGACGAGGGCAACAGATGGCGGTCGAAGTACTTCCACCGGAACCGCATCGAGTCCCATCGCCCTTCAACAGCGTTGTCTACCACGCAGCCTTAAGCATCTCGTTCACGGATATAGGACGACTGTCAAAATCTGCCGGTGAAGGCAGACCCGTAGCGTCAGGAAGTGGTTGAGTCATCCATTCAGTCGGCACAGCATTGACGACGATTGCGAAGAAAGCACGCATTATCTCTCTCCTAATTTCTGGAGTATTGCCGTTGACGTTCAGCTTCGTGCGCGTCTTCCAGTGAGGCGGTTGGCCACTCGCCAGGCTTCAACATTCTGGCGCCCCGAGTCAGTGTAGACATCGATATTACGCAGTTCGGTTTGATATATTCTTCCACCTGCTCGTTGTAGATTTCCGCGAGATCTTGTGAGGCATTTGCCCTTCAAACAGCCTTGAGCGACGCAGAGCCGAGACGCGTCTCATTGCGTTCGGCACCACGGGACTCGACTCCCAAGCAGCGACGGCGTTTTGCGGGGCCTCAGTAGCGGCACAGCTTCACTTGTTGCAGAACGGACGTCGGCGGCGATGTCACTGTACGACGATGCGAGTGCAGTACCTGCCGACTCCAGTGAACGCTCAAACACTGAGGTGAACATTGTGCGATAAGTTGCGTTTTGCAAGCAACCGAAGAAACGTCGTGTTGTCAGCTTAGGCGGTTAGAGGAGAGGTTCTGACATCGATTGCGCAGTACAGCAGCTTGTTATCAGTGTCGAAACTATACGGTCTTAACGAATTGCAGTCATTGATGCGACGTCGCTCTCGCTCCCTCAGTAAGACGTGATCTAGTTGATCGCCTGCCTAGCTGATTGCGCTTTGGCCTCTTCCGGTCGAAAAATGTTGCCAATTGATAAGGCGACTTTCTGAATCTCGTGCCAACGAAGATAAGTTGGTGTCGTAGAAGAAAGTCTCTCTGTGTTCGCATTTGCGGTGCGGGCTGTGTGGGGTCAATGTTGGGACCCCACTAAAACAGCATCGAAATCACCAAAGATAACTGTGATGTCTCGACATGCTATGCTGTTGAGTAGACTGTCGAGAAAGTTCGGCAACGCAGCGGCCTCATTAGGATGAATTTCGGTAGGACTGTACACACTGAAGAAGTGAGCGTTGTGTGACCTCAACTTCACGTCGACGCGAAGAACACGTGAGGAGAGGCCTTGAAGCATCACAAGCCGTCGAAGACGTGGGCTTACAAGAACACCAGCTCCGCCATGACCACCATTGTCTGCAGTCGAGAAGTACCCAACCACTTCCCAGCTCTTTTATCTGCAGTCCCGGTGCAGCAACAATCGAGTGCTCCTGCACCATCACAAGATCAAGACCAAGTTCACTTGCCAGATGTGCCAGCATGTCCTGCCGCCACTTTGCCTTCAACGTTCGGCAATCTAATGTGCCGACTTTGAGTGAGCGCAGATCTGATTTGGCTGGAGCGCGATGAAGCTGCGCTTCGCGGTCTTCGGCGCCACCCGACGCATCCGACTGCGGACGTGCCGTGAAGCGAAATCTTATCTTTTGATCTAACGCTGATTTCTGACTCATGGGGAGTCACACCCATCACACCGCTGATGTTAAGCCTGATACACACTGGAGCGAGCTGCCACAAGCAATCCGTTGCGTCCGATGTCTCGCATCAGTGTGTAATAGCATTGCGCGGGGAATATGACCGCCTCCCACGCGTTGCCTCGCGTCGGAAGGATATTTAGAAAGTTTAATATTGTGGCAACCTCTCGCCTGCAAATGCTGAGTCAATCATGTAACTGCCAATCGGAGTAACGGTAGAGGGCGGCTCATTCAATGCAAATTTTCATTCACACAATCAAGACTCAATAGTCCATCGGGGGGGGGTGGGTGGGGGAGGTGGGGGGGGGGTGGGGGGGGGGGGGGTGGGGGGGGGGTGTCCATGGTCGAGTGCCCGAAACAGAAGAATTGATCGAACTATGGGTATCCCGCTATATCTTGTACAATACCAAATCGAGGTACTTTTTGATCGAGACAAAAGAAATAACATCCTTGAAAGAAATGAGTCACAATTATCATTTGGATAAATCAAGGTGAGAGAATATCTAATCAATATATTAAATTACTACAGGAAATACGAATTTTGAAACATTAAAATATTTTTAAAATAATTTAACATTTCCTAACTTAGCTATTTAAAAGTTAAAAGTTTCTAATCGTTTCTCATGATAAGAACTGGTGGCGCCGTATGCACAGTCGTCACTCAAGATGAAAGTCGAGATATAAATAAATCTAAACAGAAAACAAATTATTTTCTTAATTTCGTTGTAATTTTAGGAATAATTTACTTATCAAATAATGAATGAAAGTTGGTATATAATTTGATATTCTGTATTACTCAGAATTTAAAAGTACATTTTATGCATAAAATGTATACGTATACCTTAATTCATATCTGATATAGCTAAACCAAAAATTATCGAGAATAATTAACCTCTCAAGTAAATAAATTGACTTGCTCTTACCTGTTGCCATAAAACGTAGAGTGACGCTAGACGACATGAGTAGGTACTGCCATTCTAAGTTGTATCCTTCTTATGATCATTGGTTTCACAGTAAAATTAATGCAGCCGTCGAATGATTCGGCATCCATCCGCATGAAATTTCGATATCTCGAGCACGATCACTTCTCTACTCTCACTTATCAGCAGTTGTAGCTCAAAATCTGTTCTCATCTCAAAACCAATCATAGTCCAAACCGTCCCGATCTTTCCTTCGTCTTCTTCGCTTGCGAATAGTTATCGTCTGAATTAAAGCATTTACTCAGACCGCCCGCAAGCGCACTCTCTCACGAATCCATTTCAATCGTATTTTTGAAAATGGTACGGGATGCGGAACTGAATGAGATATTATTCAGCATCGCTTGCAACAAAACATAAGCAATCGCAGTGTGTGGCAGTTTTCACGCCCATTTGTATCCGGCAATCGCTTACGACAAAGAATTGAGTGGAATCAGAGTGTACATGTCATTTGCTTACGACTAAGCGACCTCAATTGGAAGCAGTTGCTTGTCGGAAAGGAAATCGCTCCATGTATATCAGCTTAAGCCTGATACACACTGGAGCGAGCGGCCACACAGCAATCCGTTTGCGTCCGATGTCTCGCATCAGTGTGTAATAGCATTGCCGGTGGAATATGACCGCCTCCCACGCGTTCCACGCGTTCGGAAGGATATTTAAAAAGTTTAATATTGTGCAACCTCTCGCCTGCCAAAGGCTGATCATCATGTAACTGCCAATCGGATAACGTAAGAGGCGGCTCATTCAATGCAAATTTTCATTCACACACAATCAAGACTCAATAGTCATCATGTCCGAGTGGGTCGAGTGCCGGAAACAGAAGAATTGATCGAACAAATGGAAAATCCCGCGATTTCTGTAACAATACCAAATCGAGGACTATTTTGATCGAACAAAAGAATAACAGCCTTGATAGAAATGAGGACACAATTATCATTTGATAAAATCAGTGAGAGAATATCTAAATATCAAATATGTACAATTGCTCCAGGAAATACGAATTTTTGAAAACCATAAAATATTTTAAAATATTTTAACATTTCTAAATATCTATTTGAAAAGTGAAAAGTTCTTATCGTTTCTCATGATTAAGAGACTTGCCCGTATGCACAGTCGCACTCAAAGTAATTTCGAAGAATAAATAAATCTAAACAGAAAATTAGTATTCTTATTTCGTTGTATTTTTAGGAAGATATTTTACGTTATCAAAAATGAATGAATATGAAATATTTTGATATTCTGTATTAACTCAGATTTAAAGTACATTTATGCTATAAAATGTAGACGTGATACCTGTAATTCTATATTCGATAAGCCTACCAAAAATTATCGTGAAAAATTTACCTGCTCAAAGTAATAAAATTGACGTGCTCTACCTGTTGCCATAAACGTAGAGTGACGCATAGACGATCATGAAGTAGGGACTTGCCATTCTAAAGTTGGTATCCTTCTTTATGATCATTGTGCCACCTAAATTTTGCAGCTCGTCGAATGTGTTCGGCAGCCATCCGCCGAAATTATCGATACCGAGCACGATCACTTGCTCAATCTCACTATCAAGCAGTTTGTAGGCTCCAAATCTGTTCTCTTCTTCAATCCAATCAGGAGTCCAAAACGCCAGATCTTTCCTCTTCTTCTTCACCTTGCGAATAGTTATCGTTGAAATTAAAGCATTTACACAGAACGACCCGCCGCAGCTGCCACACTCATACGAATCCATTACAATCGTATTTTTGAAAATGGGCGGGATGCGAAGCTGAATGAAAATATTCAGCTCACTTCAACAAACCGATAAGCAAACGCAGTGTGTGCAGTTTCACGCCATTTTGTATCCGGCAATAGCTACGACAAAAAAGATTTGAGTGGAATCATGTGTGCATTCGTTGCTTACGAAGAAGCGACCTCAATTGGAAGCTAGTTTGCTTTGTCGGAAGAAATCGCTCCAGTGTGTATCAGGCTTTACTTGTCGAATTCATTATTACAGTCAATCACATGTTTGGAACCACTTCCGCGCAAGTTTGTTACAAGTACCTTGACTCTTCTCCTAGCACGCCTGGGAATTTTGCACCGCGTGGAGGGCATTGTGCGAAAGGCTTATCCAGTTTTATCACGAAATACGACGTGGCGAGGTAGCCGGCCTTACATTGTGATGGAGAGCGCCAGGGACAACTGCGTAGGGTAAAATAACTTTTGAGAGCACCATAATGAAAAAGAAACAGATTGGTATGTACAAAATGGCATATTACAAAAAGCTCTACATCGGAATTATGGAAAGTGGATGACACAGTAATCGATGGTCGTGAAGCGCATTCCGATGATAATAATTGGTCCGTAGATAAGACTCGGTGATGGAAGTTACAGCTGAGATGACATTTCGGTAATGACGAGACAGAGAGGTGCGTTCATACGAGCTCGCTAGCAGAGAGAACTAGTAATATTTATACGTAAAAAAAGAAAAAGGTCCCAATGAATGACAGTCAAAG
>CAJQUW010003451.1:0-30920 GCA_907163375.1 Prostheceraeus crozeri
TATTTTCATGGTTTTGTATCGATTGCGTTGATGAGGACATGTTCCAGTCCAGATTCCTTCAAAAATAATGCGATACAAACACTATTTAACAGATCACAAAAATTGACTGGTGACCCCTTGTCTTTTATCTCTATGCACTGATGATGGTGGGTTTTGGGTCGACCTTGGGGAAGTGATACAAAACTTTCTGTTTTTCTTTTTATGCTGAATGGTTTTCTATTTATGCTGAATATATACAGATCAAGTTACAAAAATTAATATTTTGATTTGAATCTAAGGAGAGCTACAGGATAAGAGGATAAAGTTCTGATATTTTTGTGAAATACTGAAATACTATATTTTATCAAATCCTCACAGAATGCTCACTTAGATTGTCGGATACAAAATAGTGCAATGGCATTGCAAACTTCACTTCCTGAAATTTCATAATCCATCTCATAAGATATCCATTTTCCATTGAAAATCATTGTATGAGGCAGGACAAAAATGTTCACAATCTTTATTGTGTTGAATTCGTTGCATGAATAAGTTCAGGGACATTTACTCGTCTGTAGTCTTTGCAATCAGTTTCTGTTGCTCAGAAATTAAAGAATACAAGCATGTTATTCACAGATGTTTATCGAACGAAGACAATTCGTCAACTGAGTGTTTCAAAGGGTTTATGTTTCGATATTGATTGAGACCTTTCTTACTCCTGAAGAAGATCGTTTGAGACTCATCGGGTGATTTCACTGTAACTATTAAATTCAGCCGCTGTGAAATGTTTTAATTATTCCACCAAAGAAATCGTATTTTGGTTTTGAAGACTATTATAACGACGATTAAGAATCGAACTCGTATCTTGATGTGCATTGACAAAAAATCGATGGAGTGAAATGGATAGAGCAATCTTGAGTTGATCGTCGGTGTAAATGAAATCGTTAATTGTTCTTTCTTTATGGATCCAACAGTGGTTTTTCTTCAACAGAAAGCAATGAAATGCAGTGGATGAGTCTTCAAATGTACTGTCATTGTCATTCATTCTTATACACAAACACAGCATTTGTTTAGCATCTTCGCTGTCTTCACAAACACATCGCTGTTGATTTGAAATATACTACAACGCTCGCAGAGTAAGAATGGCACGCATGCAATGCAGTAGTTTCTGCATGAATGACATCGATTCAAATAATCAGCCTCATTTCGTATCGAAGCGTCAAAGATATCTGATCAGAGCTCATTCCAGATGCTAGTTATAGATTTCCATGCTTGATTGAATAGATAGCTATGTACTCTGCAACGTCGATTGCGCCTTCTCGACCACGTTGCTCGCCCCAACCCGCCTAGTCAGCAAGAAAAGCTGTAGAAGCATCTGCTCGCCGCCAGCCACATGGTTGGAGTCGCCCGCGCGGCCGAGCGCGGCTTACATGGATTTCCCAAGTGCAAGACGCCCTCCCGCTTCCCGACCTTCTTGTCCGTGCCCACGACCGCCAGGCCTCTCGCGATCTGGTCGCCACGATCACTTGAGCTGGTCAAGCGCATCCAAGTAAGTACAAGTAAGTACTCTGCATCATTCTTATATTGACAAATGCAAAAATCATGCGCTTTCTTTACACTATTGTTTATTTTTGTCTGTATTCATGTACGTGCTTAATTTCTAAGCAATTCTAGAGCATCACAGTCATGTCTTAAATACAAGTTGGAATGTTCCTTATTCAGATGTAATGAGACACTAGGTCCAATCTGCACATTGTAGTGCATTCGAGACTAGGCCTAATGTACACATGATGACGCATGCATAATCTGAAATCACTAGGTGACATGCCACGCGTAATTACGGAACACCTGAAACATCCGTGGTTAAGGACATTCTATTCTTCTATACGCGCGTACATACGCGCTGCACTAAGTGTCAGAAATCACTTGATCTGATGCTGTTAAAACATGGGAAACGCGCGGACGAGCGTTTGTAGTTTGCGCGTCGTCTACGGTTGTCTGCGCTGCCGCTTGAACCGCGGATGAACCGCTAAGCATGTTCTGTCTTCCTTGAGCATGAAATTGAGGTCCTATCACATTGTTTAGCCTCTGATACATGCACACACATGAGACGCAATGTCTATATAACAGGACTGCCAACTATACTAACTTACATGTATATATTAGATGTTGCAGCAATGTCCCGCATAGCCACGGATGCTTGGGGTCATGTGTAGGCTAATTACGCGTGATTGAGCGTGGCATGTCACCTAGTGATGGCATCATCACAGAGTTGGAAGTGGGTCAACGAAACGTGACCCATGACCCACCCGACCCACGGCATATGTGACCCACGACCCACCTGACCCACCGACTTTTCACGGAAACATGACCCACGAACCATCCGACCCCCCACATCTTTGACCCACCTCACCCACCTAGGCCACATGCTGCAAGGGTGAATGATGTGAGTGCAATTTCCGTTTCTGGCACTATCCTTAGTTTCATTTTCATTCAAGATTTCAGCTCTATCTAGATAGAGGCCTCGTAGTATCAAAATTATTGTTAAATTTGTTATGAAGATTCAAGTGTATCAGATTTCTTGTCACATGACAAATATACTTCCAACCTCATCAAAATTATCTTATAATCAAAGTTCATGTACCACAAATGCCTAAAGTTCTAATAAAATTTAAACGATTCTGTTTCTTGTTATAACTCTTGACTATCCTTTTTAGTGCTACCTATTTAAATCGTAGAGAGATGATTAGTTAAGTTGAGGGCCCTACAGACCAAATTTCAAATGTTACATTTCTTAATCAAATGAAGTAAAAAAATAAGATTGCAGTAGGCCTAAATCATTTATTCGTGCATTTATTATGTTAGATACTATATGTGCGGAAATTATCCCACAAAATTCGTCAAACTAATATTTTGTTGCTTCTCATGGCAATCGATTCAAATTTCATTTACTTCCGCTAATGTTAGA
This sequence comes from Prostheceraeus crozeri, assembly GCA_907163375.1. Classification (NCBI taxonomy): domain Eukaryota; kingdom Metazoa; phylum Platyhelminthes; order Polycladida; family Euryleptidae; genus Prostheceraeus; species Prostheceraeus crozeri. Next base: position 2,945 of record CAJQUW010003451.1, read on the forward strand.
TTTAAGTAGAAGGTTGTATATTTGATGTGAGAATGACTTTCATTGAAAAGCAAATGGAGTAAGCATGCGTAACGCGTGAATATTATTATAATATTATTATCATTCAAGCTTGCAATACATGAACTGATATATTTGAGTGGCGCTACATGTACGAGTACCTTGTGATAACAATCACTAGTGACATCATGTAAATATTCCTATTTTAATTGATAACAAATCAAATATCAAAACGAAACTTTTTATTGATACGAAGTGTCAAAAAATATCTCCCCACAGAGCTCTGCCGTAATAATTCTGTGTGAAAGGGATAAGTCTATATTTAATGACCGTCGCATGAATTATTCTTATTTCAGATTATCATGTATCGAATGAGCAATGAGATGCATGGAACATGTATGATGCGAAAGTAGATTGAACTGCTAAATGCTTTAGATGTGAAGCATGTATATTATGAAAGATATTTTGATCAATTACATATTTCGAAAATATTTAGGTTCTGATCAATCTTTACCGGAAATATACCATTTTAATCTCTACCAGAGGATATTTTCTACGAAAGACCAACAAAATCAAACGAAGCAAACAAAACGAAGGCCAGTTGGCATTTCAAGAAAATTTTCAAGATGAATAAAACCTCTGAATACCTGACTTCTTCAGTGTGTCTCTGAAGTCAAGGTCACACATCATTGGGTATCGTCAGACATAGCGACAGAGAATCCAGCATACACAATTGTACTCAAACAACTTCTCTCCACCAACCAACATCTCTCAGTAGACAGCAGCAATTGTTTTCGAGCCTTTCATTTGTGTGAATTCCACCCCCTATCGAAACTGTATGAGGCACGTGAAAGTCAATAGTGTTGCATATTTTGACTGTGTGTATCCATCACCCCTTTCAGTGACACTGACTCAATACGAATAAATGGAGTTTACTGTATTTGAGATTGTCAAATCTATCATGGGTCAAACTGGTTGGAAGTGGGTCAACGAAGTCTGACCCACGACCCACCTGACCCACGGCATATGTGACCCACCTGACCCACGGCATATGTGACCCACCTGACTCACCTGACCCACGGCATATGTGATCCACGGCGTATGTGACCCACGGCGTATGTGATCCACTTGACCCACGGCATATGTGACCCACGACCCACCTGACTCACGGCATATGTGAACCACTACCCACAGCATATGTGACCCACGACCCACCTGACCCACGGCGTATGTGACCCACGACCCACCTGACTCACCTGACCCACGGCATGTGATCCACGACCCACCTGACCCATGGCATATGTGACCCACGACCAACCTGACCCACGGCATATGTGACCCCCCAGTGAAAAAGCCGAAGTCGGCCAGACTTTGGCACCGAATTCCTGCCGACTTTGGCAGTGGGAAAGAGAGCGGAAGTCCAGCCAAAGTTGGCATGCCGACTTCCAGCCAAAAAAAAATACCGCCAACATACTACTTGATTCTGTTTTATCAAGTAGTATGTTGACGGTTATCATTATTCAATATCGGGATATAAAAACACCTTTTTTAACACCATCTAAATATTATATTATAATGCCCACAAATCAGCATACTCATCATCCGGTAATTCTGACAAGAAGCGACTGTTTCTTCTCGCACAGAGCCATATTCTTTGTTTTTTGATCCGCATAGGAAGAGGTAGCTGGATCAAGTCTCCCTCGTCATCTCGTGTGAATTTTCCAGGGAATCCACATCTTCCACAATCCTGTAAAAAATTATGACATAATGAAATATAACATATACCTACGGCACAGAAATTGTGGTACCTATCAGATATAGAATTTGATGACTGCAGAAAAATAGACATAGATGTTTAAACCAAAGTTTCATGTCTTTCTCTGTAGATTTGTGTACTACAATCTGTATGCCACGTAGTGTAAACCCAACTAAAAAATCTATCAATTGAAAATAGTCGTAGCAGATAATTGAAGAAAATTGATGTTTTAAATGATAAAAAACATCATTTCTGTGTATAAGCAATATTTGTCAATATTATTGTAACAATCAGTTCATCAATTGACAAATATAACAAGTTAAATAAATATACAAATACTTCTTTGTCACCGCCCATAATCATAATAAAATTATCAGTGTGCTCTAGTTTTAAATATCAAATCATATTTTTATTCTATGAATGCAAGTTGCTAAGTATTCAGGATCTTTATCGCCCTACTATTGCATATTTCGGTGCAATACATTTTTTGACAACAAATAGAACTTATAAGATTGTGATATATTTCGCGTTTCTTTCTGAGTCACACACAATATAAATGCGATAACAATATAATGATGCCTACCAGCATGCTTTAGCCAATCCTATTGATATGACAATTACATGAAAACGATGTCAATAACCACCAGACTTCAGGCCACATGGGAAAGGCTGTCATTTTTATCACGACACATTCAACTATGAAAAATTGAAGAGAACTTAAATCTTTAATTATTTTAAAAATGATCAATTGAAAATTTTGAATAGAGCTTGAAGTTTGAACTGATAATCAATTAATCATAACAACTAGGTCCATAGATCTATACATATTTTTTAAATTGCGACTTTATGGTTTACAATTCAAGTAAATTTTAATCATTCACAATACATTTGTTGTTTTACAATTAATTATAATGATATAATGATTAATAATTAATATGAGCTTAAAATAAAATAATATATATAAAAATGTGTAATAATTAATTAATGTATAATATAATGAGAATAATATGAAAAAATTAAATACGCCTTGGCTTATGTATTAGCCTACACATTGATTGTCAAAAATTCTTCATTATGATTTCTCGGCATGTTATGCTAACTTTCCATGCAGTAAATTCATTGCCTGGAGGCTGGTTTTATAACGCAAACGGAGGCCTATCATACAAAAAGATGTGATATTTGACTAATCGACCTTTAACTCATTAAGGAAAGGCAAATGATTATTATTATAAGCTTATCAATTGATTATTAGTCCGGGTGCTACTGACACTTTCTTCCTAAATTCGCGCACAAAGGACTTAATAGCATGGATTTGTAAATCTTGAAACGCTGAATACAAAAATCAAATTCTTGAGTGTCACAGCCAGTCGCTTTCGATTAAAGGCAAGGTTAAAGGATTCCCATTGGAATCCAATTCTAAAATTCAAGAATTATCTATGGATTGTGAAATACCTGGCAATTTTCGTACATTTTCTTTTGCAAAAAAGAAACTATTTATCAGAATGCCATGAAATTTGAAACATGATTGAGTTCATAACATCAACTTCGATATAAAAGTTGAATTGAGTCACATGATTCTGTATTTTATGTCTCAGATACTCTACAAAATGAGTAAATTTCATGCTTTGATTTAATTTTGGTAATTTTACTCATTTTGTAGAGTAGGCTATCTCAGACATAAAATGCTGAATCATGTGACTCACTTCAACTTTTATATCGAAGTTGATGTTATGAACTCAATCATGTTTCAAATTTCAAGGCATTCTGATAAATAGTTTCTTTTCTGCAAAAGAAAATGTACGAAAATTGCCAGGTATTTCACAATCCGTAGATATTTCTTGAATTTTAGAATTGGATTCCAATGGGAATCCTTTAACCTTGCCTCTAATCGAAAGCGACTGGCTGTGACACTCAAGAATTTGATTTTTGTATTCAGCGTTTCAAGATCCACAACTTTGTTATTATTGTTCCGTTCTTCCAAAAATATATGCATGCAAATCTCTATGAAATTCTGCTCAATGCCTTACGTCACAAAAGATAATTTCATGTGCATTCTTTTAAAACTGCATTATTATGTTTCTCTATGATCTTGCTATCAATCATTCATTCGCAACAGATTGAGCCACAGCGCTTCAGAGAATTTCGCTTCATTCTATCATTTTATTTAGCAAATTGCAATTTTAAAGACCATGCCATCGGTGGTTTAGATATAAAAGCACACATGCTAAAATGAATCAGTTATCAAAAAGAAATTTTGTCCAATAGAAAGCTAAGAAGTTACAAATGCAAAAACAATTATACAGACGCAATCTACTATTTAACAATTAAGACCTGTCAGTAGCGGCAGTGAGTACAGATTAATGACCACAGACCGAAGGAATAACACTCGCATCGCAGAATCTCTACTCATTGCCGCTGCTGACAGGTCTTAATTGTTAAATAGTACACAATGTCAGTATCATTGTTTTTACGTTTGTAACTTCTTAGCTTTCTATTGGACAAAATTTCTTTTTGAAAAATGATTGATTTTGACATGTGGGCTTTTATACTAAAACCACTGATGAAGAAGACATTGTCATTGAAATTGAAATTTGATAAATAAAATGATAGAATGAAGCGAAGTGCTCATAACCATTCATTATTTGTTAATAAACATTTTTAGAAAACTGAGTGAGTGATGCTATCCACTTGAATTATAATAAATGAAAACTATCCGCGTTTATTGGCCACGCTTGCTCTATTCAAGCATCAAGGAATGACAAGTACAAATTGTATCTTTCACAGAAAGACGCATGTCTCAATAGAGAGGGCAAAACGTGGTCAAGGTACTTAGATAGCTTTCATTATTACGCTTAGGTTGACAGACCATCGTTAGATACGTACTGGGAAATGCTTAATTACATTTAAATTCTACTTTTCTATGCGAGTGCGTATTGTTTGTCGCAATAAAATTGATTTCATAAATTTTTTTGAACTCAGCTGTTTTTAAAAAATTATATAATTTATTGAAAGTATTTATTGTCTATGTCTCAGCCGCGCATTGTCTATCGCACATTGTCATCTTTTGCATAGCAATTTGATATATCGTTTATTTAATTTCATTGTTTCTAATCTGAAATGCAATAGGTTGATTCTCCGCTAAGCGGTGCACTTTTAAAATATTTTTGTCGCTGTCGGTTTTCTATGTATCGATTCCCACCAAGTTGACGTTTGATGTGACTCACGTGATGACAAGGTCATGGTTTTGGCGTATAATACAAGTCAACTGCTGTAGTGAAACATTCTGGACACAGCAATCGACAACAGAAAGTGAGTTCACTCTTTTCTTGTTAAATAAGCATGTCGCCAACTAATGTAGTTACGTTTAGCAGTCTGTAGGGAACACATTTTCTAATCAATCTGAACACTTTTACCTTTTTGACTGAGTAATTGATGCATCGTATTGGATATTAATTCGATTTGTGTACAATGATAATAACGGCATTAATGATATGTCGCCGCATTTTATATAGTCATGTATTTTCCGTAACGATATTCATAAATATGAGTACAGAAAGACAGATATACCAAAATGTTATGATCTGAAAGTTTATAAAGAAGGCGACATGCACAATACGTTTGTCATGTTTGTTTTAGATGATGATAATATGGTTAACCAACTATATGCCTATCTATTTAAGGGTTTCGTATTTGTTAATTTCAAAATGTATTATCCGTAACGCATGTTAGAATTTCCGTACATCAAAAAAGGTTAATGAAATTTTGTGTACTATTTGTGTCTGTGGAATACTTCGAGAGATGATTCATAATCTTTTGTCATAACTACTGCAACTTTACATGCAGCCATATTTGACCATGTTTGTATTTTCCGTAACGTTACGGAAAATACATATATAAAGGATAGTGCAGGATATTATTCATAGGCAAGAATTAAAGTTTGTTGGCATAATATATCATCTTTAGATATACTTCAAACAAATATCGGCTGCATATAAGTTGAATATGTTTATTAAAAGGGACAATTTCCTTCTTATTGGCAGTAAAACGCAATTTAAGCTTACATGTAAGTTTGTTCAAATAGACGTACGTTCCTAAAGTTGAGTCTACATGTAGGCTATTTCTATATTTGATTTCTTATCGGATTCGTGGTTAATAACGTATTTCGTACGAGTAATAAAAGAGTATAAATATACAGAAATATGCGCCTAAATTTAGTTTTATGCATTTTCGAATCAAAAATTTGATTTACTCATTTATGCAAAAAATTGCAAATGCATAAAATCCGGGCCCTGATGCTGAAATACATATCGTGAATTTTATTTAAGTTAACAGTCAGCGATTAACAGTTGATTGTGGATCATTTTAATCTATACTGCAGCTCATGATTAAGAATTGATAGAGATCGAGGGTTACATGTTAAATGTGCAATCGTATTCCTCGTATGCTTATATTAATCATAATGTAAAATATAAACTCGAAAAAAATAGTTTATTAGTACATGTATATCCGCTCGTGTTGTCATTATTCGAAAAAATATGGTTATTAACCTGTCATGCATGTTTTAGTACAATACTTCTCACAGTATCACACCGTTTATGTATGCATACCGGAAACATATGCTTACCGTGTACAGACTGTACACGTACACAATAATTTGTTTTCTTTCAGATTGAAATGCCGTTAACCAATGCCGAGCGGCAGAGACGATTCCGCGAGAGGAGGAAAAATGATCCACAATGGCGTCGAAGCGAATCATCGAGAAAGAAGAAATATTATGTCTTAGTGTCTGAATTGAATGCGAGAGATGCAAGAAGTCGGCGCAGGTTAGTTCGCGAACAGGTGAGGAACTTTCGGCGAAACAAGCGTAAAGAAGAAGAAATAGAAGAAATACAGGAAAACGTTACGACGAGAACAACGAATATTGAATCTCAGAGAAAAATAACGAAGAAAAGAGTCATGCGCATCGCTTGAAGAGGAAAAGGGAAGTAAGATGCTTAGAGAAACAACTTCAAGCCCAAAGCAGAATAGCAAAACGGTATCAGAAGAGATATGAAAGATTGAAGAGCAAAATTGAGCCTAATGGAACTACGGACATACATGTACCCTCGCTTGCGACTCCCGTAGCTCCATCTTCCCCCAGATCTTCCATATATGCAACTCTGAGACAGGCCCGTGGTTCACCATCCAAACTCGACCCCAGTACACGGAGAAATATTGTTTTCCAACGTTCTTTCTGCGAAGAACTGAGTCCTGATATGCTCTGTAACAAACCTGATTCCCAAAAGCGTATTACTTCAATTATACAGAAATATCGTTGCCGACGTTCAGCAGCGAGAATGATGAAATCGTCCAGGAATCGTTTGGTAAAGCGAATTAATACGTTCAAACGTTGTTGTATCAAACGTGGATCTCTTATTGTTCGAAACTCAGTCATTGAATTCTTTGAGAGAGATGACGTTTCTCGTACTTGTCCAGGGAAACGAGATTGCATGAAAGACAAAGGAATGAAAGTCCAGAAACGGTACCTGAAGGATTATTTAATCAAGGATTATTTAGTCGATCCAGATGAATATGTTAGAAACTTTACTAAAGAAGAAACGACGCAGCATTTATCTCAATTGCCCATTAACACAGATATATCGCTCTCGCATTGGTCAAGAGTACAACAAGAAGATGGAAAGAAAAGGATTAAACTTATCACTGAAACATTACCGGTCACTGAATTTAGGAATCAGTTCGTGTGTGAGGATAAATCTTTCCGTGAGCATGTCAAATGTGTCATGAATCAACAGCATGAACAACGCGAATTGAAGAAAAATCTAGGGACCCACGAAGCCTTGGTGTTGATGGACTTCTCCGAAAACTATAAGTGTGTCTCAGCGGATGAGATTCAATCAGCGTATTGGAGTCAAGCTCAAGTGACGTTACATCCTGTCATCATATATTGGAAGAACGAAGATCATGAACTACAACAAAAGAGTTACATAATTGTATGCGATACCCTGCAACACAATGTAACTGCTGTGTATTCCTTCTTGAAACGTATAATTACTGAGATCCAGCAGTGTTCTTCGAACACCATCAAGAATGTCATATACTGGACAGATGGACCTACCAGTCAGTATAAGAATAAAGCCATCTTCTCCATCATTGATCGTCCGTCATTCGGACTTGTTTGGAGTCAGCGCTTCATGGAACTCCTGTGCAACCTCACACGGCAAGGGCCCACACGATGGTGTAGGAGGCTGCGTTAAACGAATCGTCGACGATGCTGTTAAGCACAACAAGGTCACGGTTCAATCGGCAGAAGAGTTTTACCATTACATGAAGTCCCAAGCAAGTAAAATCTCCTTCATTTGGATTATTGATTCAGAGTTCAAAAACAATGAAGAAGACATACAAGCCTTCAAATGTGCCGTTCCAGTCCCAAGCACAATGAAAATTCACAATGTTATTCCGGGTCCATTTAAAGGAGCTATCCTGTCAAGGCAACTGTCATGTTGTTGCAAAATTTGTATCCAACTCCTTGGAAACTGCGATCGGGTAATCAAGACTAAAGAACATGCGTTTACAATCCATAACCTACAACCAACAGCCACCAAAGAATTCAATTGCAACGATCTTCTTCTGATAAATGCCGACGATGATAACAGCGAGTTTTATCTATTCCAATTAAACGAAACCTTAATCGCCCATAAAAGATCTGTTTGCCCAACATACGGACCCTGTTCCCGAAGGGTGAGACGATCCTTCAAGGCCATTATTTAGATCTACTGGAAGGTGCCGGTACTTATTATACCATTCTTCCAGAAAAAGTTTTCCTGTCCCCTCGATGTGTAATCTACATTATTCGCAATTTTTGGTATTCTAAGCGTGACTCAGTAATCGAATTCTACAATGACATCCATAGGTACTTTCGCGTAAGATCATAACTCATTTGCATGTTCTCATTAGTCATTTTAGTTATTAGCGAGTATAGATAGTTGCGATTTTGAATATATTCTACAGTTATAGAGAATATAACTTGAATATATACTATAGTTATTTGCAAATAATAATATTTGTTTTGATTTTGACTTTTGGTAGTTGGGTTTGATATCGCCTTTTCGGTAATCAACTAATCGCTGATTCAAATCGATTTCATAATGACAGTAAACGTTATAGAAAAAGACATCCAGACTTTTCTATTCTCCTAAATGATCACTGTGAACTTCTTAGTGAAATTCGTTACGGAAAATACCATCATTCTCTATATTTCTATGATAATATACAATCGCAATTTTCTCAGAACGCTAATTAAATCAACAAAAGAAAATATATAGACAACTATTTGAAATATTACATCAGTTTAGCAAGATTTGTACTTCAATTTCATATAGTGAAGACATCGTTACGGAAAATTTATATAATGATTTTTAATGAAATAATCATAGATGTAGGCCTATATATATATTTATATACGTCAGGTATTTCTGATGTGGTAATATGGATGTTTGTTTAAAGGTATAATGTCGCAGTTCTAAAGACTATTGTTGTTTATTGATCATTATGTGCTAAACCTTATAATGAAATTCGTTACGGAAAATACAATCATTATATAAGTAATACATTTCTAATAATAGATAACCACATTTTATTCAAAATACAACTTAAATTATCAAAAAAGTATATATACAACAATTTGAAATAGTACATATTAGTGCAGTAAGATATGTGCTTCAATTTCATAGTAAAGATATCGTTATGGAAAATACATTAACTGTTTTCTATCCCTTATTGAAAGTGCTGTAAATCCGAGGCTTTGATAGATATGGTATGGATATTATGGCTTTGTGTCTATAACGATGTATATTAATGAAAAAAAGAAGTTTGCCAACTTATCTAACTATGAAATTTTTCATCTTTTTTTAAATCTAAAATGCACCGGTTAGCGGAGAATCAGCCAATATTAAAACCGAATAATTGATTTATTATTATTATTGCTAGTTTCTCTTTCATCAAAGCAGAAGCCCCAACAATTCGCACATGCATAATTAGAGAGAGGACATACCGAAACTAGGATATACTACTCCATGCGGCACACAGCTGCACGATTCGTATACGATTCAAACTTTTTGCGAGTCAGAATTTGTGTCGCACACCAAAAGCAGTATCACACATTGGTCCGCGTGAATTGAACATGAGCAAATAAGAGGGGGAGAACAAATACAGGTGAGCAAGTAAGTGATGCGAGTGGCAAGGCCAAACACACGGGAAATCTTGGCAAACCGACACAAAATACAGATTGCGCTCGCTCCGCAAAGGAGGTCATAGACAGCAACAGACATTACGTAATACTAATTGACTATACACTCAGACAACGAAAACAAGGCAAGGAAGAAATATAGGTAGACAATTAACCCTTTCAGTCCTACCGTATCATATATGATACATTTCAAGTTTGCTTCTGTTTATCATGTAAAAAGGTAAAATAACTGAATTGCATCATTGATTTAGAAAGACCATTTACTAAGGAACTTAGTTATAATAGCAGTTGCCAAAATCTGACGCCATGTCAGATTTGTCAGTAATTTGAATTTCGACATTTTCGAAAAAAATCACAGACGCTTTGTCGGTTGTCCCGTAGTAGCACTTAAATTAATTATTTATCAAAATATAAAATCAGGCATGTGTATGAAAGCATAAATTAGTTATCGGCATCGTTATAAAATGTTTGTCATCTAAACATTCTAAGAAGTTTGAATTTTTGTTCGTGTATCATGTATGATACATCCGGACTCAACGGGTTAAATATCATTGATTTCTGATCTCTGTGTCAAGTACATATAAAAGCATCGTCCGTCTCTCAACAGAAGAGAGGAACTCAGTCAGTGGCAAAGACCGTAGTAATAAAAGTTATTCAAAGCCTTACAGCAAATTGCGGTTCAGCTATCTCAACTGCAATATTACATTGTTTGGAAACAGTTGTCAGATATCTTCTACGGATTTTTCATGAACACCGTCATAGCATCCTGTCGCTCCTCTCTGATTGGATGTTTTGAATTTACTGCGATGTTTTGAGTTTTACCATGAACTCTATCCATCAAACACACTGAAAGGAAGTAGCTATTTGAAGTCGTGTCTTGAAAGTAATTCACTCTGAACTCATATACTGACATTTGAAGAGATGAACTGTGACGTCGAATACAGAATCAACCGTTTTGGCCGTCGAATTCGTACGTTCGTAGTTATTCTGATGCGGATGTTTCTGAGCCTGAAATTGATAGTGATGCCGACGACTGTCCTTTCGAATCTGAGTCAGACAGTGACGACTCATCTAGCGAAACTGGTGACCCTGCTGTTGCAACATCGAGTGGGAGTTTACAAGGTCGATTATCTACCAATTCAAAAAATGACTATACATGGAATAGTGCACGTGCTCCTCTGGTCGACGTTCCCTTTACTGCAGAAGGATCTAATGAAAACCGCGAAACTGTACTGCGTCAGACAATCGAATATTTCAAAACCTATTTCATACCAGGCCTTTTTTCCTATATTTCTAAACAAACAAACCTATACGCACAGCAGCAAAATCAATCGTTTGAAACATCACCAGAAGAAATTGAAGTGTATGTCGGAATTTTGATCAAAATGGGCGTCGTAAACTTACCAAGGTACAGACTTTTCTGGTCAGATGAGTTTCGCTTTCCTGGAGTTGCAGATCGCATGTCACGCGATCGTTTCTTCTTATTGAATAAATTCATTCATTTTGCGGACAACAATGACATCGTGATGGACCGAAATAGTGATGAATTTGACCGACTCTTCAGGTCAGAACATTGCTCGAATTCATTCGTCGATCATGCTTGAAATAGGAGCCTCTACAACACCAAAGTGTCGACGAGCAAATCATACCATTTAAAGGTAAAACCAGTCTGAAGCAATACTTGCTGAAAAAACCTCATCGTCGGGGTTTCAAAGTTATTTCTCGAAATGGAGTGGATGGATTTACACATGATTTCTACTTTTATGATGGCTCGCCTTGAAATTGAGATCGTCATCATCTGGATATCAGCCTGTTGATATGGTTCTGAAAGTGTGCGAAATGCTACCTCGCCATGCAAACCATATAGTATATTTTGACAATTTTTTCAATTTCATTGAACTTCAGATTATGTTGAAGAGAGACTTCGGTATAGAATCAGCTGGTACATTGCGAGCCAATCGTCTGCGTGGATGTCCTTTGAAATCGGAAAAGGAGCTTCAGACTACGGGTCGTGGTTCGTTTGATTGCCGTCAAGAAAAGAAAACAAATATTTCTATCGTCGCTGGTTCGACAACAGATCAATTCAGCTGAGTTCTTCTTATGTTTCAGTTGACCCGATAACAAATGTTCAGCGATTTGATCGAAAGGCAAAGCAGAGGGTTCAAGCGCCATGTCCTGCGATTGTCACTCATTACAATCAACTTATGGGTGGTGTCGATAAATTCGACATGCTGATGTCACTTTATCGCTGCGATCATAAAACCAGGAAATTTTACAAACCTATCTTCTTTTGGAGTATCAACCTGTATCTAGTAAACGCTTGGATTCATTACAAAAGAGATTGTGATCAACTTGATTTTGCGGCAAGAGGTCGATTAGATCTTTTGTCGTTTTCTGCGAAGGTGTCAAACTCATTATGTCTCTAAGGTAAGACACCCGAAATGCTCAGCACCCCACGAAAGCGAGGTCGGCCATGCAGAGTCGGGAACGGAGCAATTTCTCCAGCAAAAAACACGACGTCGTTCTGCCATCATACCTCAAACTGACATTCGATCCGATCAGGTCGCTCATTGGCCGGAGATGGTGACGGCTGACCAAAGACAGCGGTGCAAAGTTTGCCATACATTGACTCAGACAAGATGTGAGAAATGTACTATATTTCTGTGCATTCGACCAAATCGCAATTGTTATAAACATTTTCACAATATGTAAATAACTTAGTGAACTAACCTTATTTTTCATCATTTTCTGATGAAAAGTAGTGTTTTTTTTGGTTGAATTTGTTTGTTCAGTTGAATTATAGCCTAAACTTCATTTATGAATTTTCACCTTTATTGCGGAGATACAATGATATAACTCAAAAATAGTTTGCAAATAATAAAAACATGTAACAATAACAAATTTCTTCTCAAACTCATAGATTGACTTTTAAAACTGGAATTTATGTAAAGATCCCGTTGAGTCCGGATGTATCATATATGATACATGGTCCTAACTCGTAACTAAAATCACAAAAACGTTTTCTCTATTCAAATGATGTTATTTGAGGTATAAGAAGACTATCTCTGAGTAGAAAGATTTTTTTCAAAGAAAATAAAGGTTGCCGGACTGAAAGGGTTAAATGAAAGAGGATAAAAAAAGACAAATGTTAAACATGTACATTAGAAATACTCTATGCAAACGGCAAACACAATAATACGGAAAATTAGATATTGTAGTTTCGAATGCTCCAAACAAGAATCATAAAATGATATAATTACTCAGTTTTAAGATAATGTCATCGTCAATGACAGCTAGGAATAGAAATTTTCTAGAGATAGTCTTTACATCCAACCTAAAGGAGCACAGCTTCCCATTTGCACCATGCGAGAACGGAGTACATTCAAAAGATCACAAAATCATACATATCCAAGGGAAGCTATGTAATTATTAAATATCTCTATTAAATTATCCAAATTTTCGTCGATAAACTGACAACCTGCTGAAAGGAGCAGTGTCGAACATCTCGCGATTTTATCAAATACCGGTACGCAGACATTCAGGGCAATGATTTTATTGAATGTTGATCAAGTACGGAGTTTCATGATTTTACTGTACATGCACTATATATTTCACATGTAAATATTTTCTATTTCTAAATTGCACTGTTCCGTCCAACACTTTGGTATCGTCATATCGAATAAAATACGAAGTTCACAAAGATTCAGACAGAATCCATGCATGAGAATTTAAATATGGAAATTTTGTTTTTTGAATATCCATTAACCGCACTCTATTAACTTGCATATTACCCAATCGCACCAATACAATCATCAATATAATTTCTTGAAATTTGAAATCAATAACTTCTCATTATTTGTCTTTTCATTAAAATTAGGCTATTATGTTTTAAAATTTAACGAATAGGACTATTTGAAAGTTGTCAAGATATAAGCAGACTCATTGACAGCTGGCGCACGATAGATGAATAGATATTTCATTCCAAAACTATTTGGTAAGCTTCAGCAACTATATAATAATGCCAAGCAGAGATTGAGTCATATGCAGTTAGTTTTGACAAGATGACGGACCCAGGTGCATGCGATCTTTCTTTTTTTGCAAAATGATGTCATGATGGCATGTGAATGCCATCTTGTATAATAAAGAGAAATATCACTTACACCTGGGTAATTCTGCTTATTCAAAACTATATATAAAAATAATTTCGTGAAATATAACTTATGCAGTTGATCATTTATTTTTAGCAACCCCTACATTTGCAGAAAATAATTCTCTTTACTACTAGGCCTAAAATGAAAAGAAATTAGACATCTCACCTGTAAGCTCGCAATTGATGACATCAATCGTTGGAACACATTTTGAGATCATATGCATCGGAGTCCAGACTACGTGAAAATGCCGATCATGAGATGATTTTCAAAGATCTGTTTTTGTCAGTGAACAATGTCGGAGATAAAGTCGCTAAATATGAAGAGTGAATCAAATCACAAAATGTTTTGTAAGATGACAAAGGCATAAGTTTAATCACGGCAACTGCCTATGTCTGCAACTTGAAAAGATCCATAAATGACTTCTGCGAATTGATTGTGAAGGTCGAACAGCGGTAACAGATTTGAATTTCCTCTAAATGTCCAAAGAAGCAAATGGTGATCGAGGCATCGTTTTAAAAAGTTGGGTAGTACTTTTGATCGTAGGCAGTAAACTGTTTCACAGGACACGAATCTAAGATTGATGCGCTGCGCAAGTAGAATATGAATGACTCCATGACCTCTGCATCCTTTCTCGCTGTCATGTGATGATTGAGACACCTCGATTGAAGGTCGCTAAATATCAGTAGCCCAGCAGGCGGGAACACGGAAATATTTTGTGCGCGCGATTCTCCTTTACTCGCGCAGCACAAGTAACATGAAATGATGTTCGCGAGCGATATCGTTTCTCCCTGTCATTGTCATGTGAATGAGGCGCGTCGATTGAAGGTCGCTAAATAGCCCGGGTGGGCGTATGGAAATAATTTGCGCGCGCAGTTCTCCTTCAGTAATGAAATGTGAGGTTTGCGTCGGAAGACATACATAAAAAGGATCAACTGGAGTGCGTTCTTCTGATATTGAACTATTGCAATTGCAATAAATGCAAAAAAGTACAGAAATTTTGATTTCATAATAGTATATCATATCATGCGAAACAATTATGATTTCATGAATCAAATTTTTAAGAAATTTATGGGGAGAAATTTTTGATGCATTTTTACGCAGGATATGCATAAAGATCAATTTGTTTTCGAAGATGAACATTAGTAGAGTTTACAAAAACTATTTAGGAAATAGACAGCAAGAAGTGAGTGAGGGAGAGAGAAGATGAACGAGAGAAGAGATATGACGAAGAGAGGGAGAGAACAAGAAGATAAAGAAGAGAAGTGAGGAGAGACAAGAAATGGAAGAGGAAGATAAGTGAGTAGAAAGAGAAGAAAAAGGAGATGGCTGATGTGAGAGCAAGGATGGAAAGGAATTAAGAAATGCGAGGAAGGAAAGAAGAGAGAGTAAGGGAGAGGACGAGGTAGAAAAGAAATCAAAATGAAAGTTTAAAATTTGTCTTTACATAGTCATTCATGACAATTCTCTGCATAGAAATAGTCCTTTATATAATCCTTACTTATCCTAGTACTTATTGTTCCTATACTTGCCTTCTGATCTAAATGGACAACCTTTGACTTGATGGAAGGCCTACTTGATTTCGATAGTACGACCACAATTTTTAAAATAATGCAAAAATATTTAATTCACCGCAATGTCAGGATTAGCCTGAATTTTCCATTATAAAGTGTAATATGCTACATCACATGATCCGAAGGCGGAGCAGCGAATAGAACTGAGGTACGTGGTCAGAGACTGACAAGCGGCTGTAAAAAGTTTATCAGTGTATGAGCATTATTAGAACGAATAACACCGAAAATAAGTCAAGAACACCACTTTCCTGTATAAGATCCAGTCTCTTTTTGTTTCTTTTCCAGCTTGCATAATGAAAGAATGCAATGTTTTTGTTGATAACTTTCCGACCATTTAAGTTTTCTGTGCCTTGCGCGCACACGCTCGTAGACGATGCTCACAATTGCGAAGGCCATAATAGAAGTGCATCTATATAGGCCTACATGCTAGTTTTTAACTTCGATAGCGATTATAACGAATTATAAGGAAACATTTGTCCTTGATAGCAAGTGAATTGAGAAAAATCTTTTCAAGAAATCGGTCTTCGCTTGCAACACTTGGTTGTTTTTGCTTCTTGCATTAGTGGGCGGAGTGACGAGTCCTCAGGCTTTTTGCCTTACTTTTGAAATTTGAAAGCGATTATGACGAATTATTAGGAAACATCGGTAACACAAAATCAATATGATTAATATCAATAGTAATGAGTATTATCCATATATGCAGGTCTACAAATTATTGTTAAGTATGAATTAACCCATTTTTTCCCACTGTTCCCGTAGTGGGAACAAATAAAGAAACTTGTCTAGATCAATTATAAATCATCATGGGAACAATATTGACGCTGTATATTGTCGATGTAAGGAACCTTTATCATAATGTGCATGTATTTGTTTCTATAGTTGATTATAAATATCAATTTGATCGGCGCGAAATTTGAATATTTGACTCATTATATTTTTCAAGATGGTTCGTCGAAAAACGTGAGTATTGTGACATTCTTTATATTGCGTAGAAAGTAACTAAATGATAAATCTACATCAGGATGCAATGGGTATTCGCTCTAATTTGTAATAATTGTATTTTCGAAATACCATTTTCCAAAAAATGCAACTGAATATTTTTGTTCCCGCAGCGGGAACAGTGGGCAAGGATACCCACATGGTTTTTGACATATCTCAAATTACTTATCTGATTGGGAGCGCTGTTAACATGGACTGTAGTACTCACAGAATGTACAACAATCATCTTCATTATATAAAAAAACCACAAAGAATAGACAGAACCAACAAGTGGAGTCAAAACAGTACGCGTGAATTGCATTTGAACCCGGGAGCTTCAGACTCAACACCGTTGACGAAATTGTGTCATTAGTGGAACATGACGATGACATTCACGCTGCATCGGTTAGCCATACTTCCACCATCTGATGGCGAGGAGTCGCAGGGAGACAGTGGTGATGAAGATGTGATCGGATGTCATAACCTGGAAAATCTGACCGGACGCCAACTTTATGCCGAGGCTGATGCCATTGTCAGGGAAAGGTCCGGAACCAGTCGCTCTCTTAGCGATAATCTGCGTGATGAGGACGATGACGACGGAGAACCGGTGGCACCTCCCCCGAAAAGAAGAAAGATTGAAAGGAAGTGGGTGACGTCCGACATAAGCAACCCCTTGAATGATTTCTGCTTTGATCAAAGCGAACTTTCTACTGGTGATGAGGGCTTATGTCGATACCTAGCTGACATGACTATGAATTATGCTCGCAGTAAAGGCGATCATGATTTTTTTGTAAATTATGAGGACATCCGCACTTTCATTGCGATTCTGGTGTTATCATTATTCTATGTCAGCATTCCACGATGGCGGCTGTTTTGGCAGAATCCAAGTGAAACGTACAATGCATTTGTTGCTGAAGCTATGTCAAGAATACCTTCGAAACCATAAAGAAGTATTTAACATTGCTGTGACAATGCATGCTTGGATCAGGATGACAAATATGCTAAGCTTAGACCATACTTCGCAATGCAGAATGAGCGCTTCCTGACTTATAGCAAGATTTTGCTTCAAGAAAGTTTGTCTGTGGATGAAAGTATGGTGCCATACTTCGGAAAAACACGGATGTAAGCAGTACATCAAGGGGAAGCCGGTGAAGTTCGGCTATAAGATATGGTGTCTCTGCACTTCGCTGGGATATCTCATACAGTTTGAGCCATATCACCCGAGGCCACATCCATTGAATGGATTACCAATTGGTTGCAAGTATTGTGATTGATCAGCTGTCAGAGCTTCCGCCGATCCCCTACAAGATCTACGCAGATCGATACTTCAGTGGACTGCAACTTGCCGAAATTCTTCTGGAGAAAGGCTACACCGGCACAATAATGGCAAACAGGATTGAAAAATGCCCATTGAAACCTATGAAAAAGGAACCACATGGCTCCATTGATTACAGGAAGGACCGAAGCACCAACGTACTTTGTGCAGAGTGGCAAGATAACACCACAGTCACAATGGTTAGCACTGTTGACGGGATAGAACCCATAACAAATGCTACACGATGGGACAACTCGGCTAAGAAGAAAATCAGTGTTCCTCAGCCGTCACTGATCAAGAAATACAACGAGAATATGGTGGGTGGAGTTGACCGGCTCGATCAAAACGTGTCATATTATCGGGTTGGAATTAGATCAAAAAAGTGGTACTTTCAGTTGATTGCCTTCGGCATTGATGCTGCAGTTCAAAACTCATGGCAGCTCTACAGAAAAGAGCCAGGAAATAAAGAGGATGGTCTAGGCTTCAGACGAAAGATAGTGCAAGCTTATCTTTTGGCAGCGAAAATCAGACAACAATACAAAACGCGAAGGAATCCGAAAAAGATCGCCAGTTCCTGAGACAATTCACTATGATAACAGGAATCACCACATAACTCATGCAGCGAATCAATCTCTCTGTGCTGTATGCAAGCGAAACTCGAGGAGCAAGTGCGCCAAATGTGACGTGAATCTACATAATGCATGCTGGAAAGACTTCCACGGCATTCTGTAACTCTTTGTGAATTTCTGTAACCAACATTTTATAATGCGTTTTTGAATATATTCTACAGTTATAGAGAATATAACTTGAATATATACTATAGTTATTTGCAAATAATAATATTTGTTTTGATTTTGACTTTTGGTAGTTGGGTTTGATATCGCCTTTTCGGTAATCAACTAATCGCTGATTCAAATCGATTTCATAATGACAGTAAACGTTATAGAAAAAGACATCCAGACTTTTCTATTCTCCTAAATGATCACTGTGAACTTCTTAGTGAAATTCGTTACGGAAAATACCATCATTCTCTATATTTCTATGATAATATACAATCGCAATTTTCTCAGAACGCTAATTAAATCATCAAAAGAAAAATATATAGACAACTATTTGAAATATTACATCAGTTTAGCAAGATTTGTACTTCAATTTCAATAGTGAAGACATCGTTACGGAAAATTTATATAATGATTTTTAATGAAATAATCATAGATGTAGGCCTATATATATATTTATATACGTCAGGTATTTCTGATGTGGTAATATGGATGTTTGTTTAAAGGTATAATGTCGCAGTTCTAAAGACTATTGTTGTTTATTGATCATTATGTGCTAAACCTTACAATGAAATTCGTTACGGAAAATACAATCATTATATAAGTAATACATTTCTAATAATAGATAACCACATTTTATTCAAAATACAACTTAAATTATCAAAAAAGTATATATACAACAATTTGAAATAGTACATATTAGTGCAGTAAGATATGTGCTTCAATTTCATAGTAAAGATATCGTTATGGAAAATACATTAACTGTTTTCTATCCCTTATTGAAAGTGCTGTAAATCCGAGGCTTTGATAGATATGGTATGGATATTATGGCTTTGTGTCTATAACGATGTATATTAATGAAAAAAAGTAGTTTGCCAACTTATCTAACTATGAAATTTTTCATCTTTTTTTAAATCTAAAATGCACCGGTTAGCGGAGAATCAGCCAATATTAAAACCGAATAATTGATTTATTATTATTATTGCTAGTTTCTCTTTCATCAAAGCAGAAGCCCCAACAATTCGCACATGCATAATTAGAGAGAGGACATACCGAAACTAGGATATACTACTCCATGCGGCACACAGCTGCACGATTCGTATACGATTTAAACTTTTTGCGAGTCAGAATTTGTGTCGCACACCAAAAGCAGTATCACACATTGGTCCGCGTGAATTGAACATGAGCAAATAAGAGGGGGAGAACAAATACAGGTGAGCAAGTAAGTGATGCGAGTGGCAAGGCCAAACACACGGGAAATCTTGGCAAACAGACACAAAATACAGATTGCGCTCGCTCCGCAAAGGAGGTCATAGACAGCAACAGACATTACGTAATACTAATTGACTATACACTCAGACAACGAAAACAAGGCAAGGAAGAAATATAGGTAGACAATTAACCCTTTCAGTCCTACCGTATCATATATGATACATTTCAAGTTTGCTTCTGTTTATCATGTAAAAAGGTAAAATAACTGAATTGCATCATTGATTTAGAAAGACCATTTACTAAGGAACTTAGTTATAATAGCAGTTGCCAAAATCTGACGCCATGTCAGATTTGTCAGTAATTTGAATTTCGACATTTTCGAAAAAAATCACAGACGCTTTGTCGGTTGTCCCGTAGTAGCACTTAAATTAATTATTTATCAAAATATAAAATCAGGCATGTGTATGAAAGCATAAATTAGTTATCGGCATCGTTATAAAATGTTTGTCATCTAAACATTCTAAGAAGTTTGAATTTTTGTTCGTGTATCATGTATGATACATCCGGACTCAACGGTTTAAATATCATTGATTTCTGATCTCTGTGTCAAGTACATATAAAAGCATCGTCCGTCTCTCAACAGAAGAGAGGAACTCAGTCAGTGGCAAAGACCGTAGTAATAAAAGTTATTCAAAGCCTTACAGCAAATTGCGGTTCAGCTATCTCAACTGCAATATACATTGTTTGGAAACAGTTTGTCAGATATCTTCTACGGATTTTTCATGAACCCGTCATAGCATCCTGTCGCTCCTCTCTGATTGGATGTTTTGAATTTACTGCGATGTTTTGAGTTTTACCATGAACTCTATCCATCAAACACACTGAAAGGAAGTAGCTATTTGAAGTCGTGTCTTGAAAGTAATTCACTCTGAACTCATATACTGACATTTGAAGAGATGAACTGTGACGTCGAATACAGAATCAACCGTTTTGGCCGTCGAATTCGTACGTTCGTAGTTATTCCTGATGCGGATGTTTCTGAGCCTGAAATTGATAGTGATGCCGACGACTGTCCTTTCGAATCTGAGTCAGACAGTGACGACTCATCTAGCGAAACTGGTGACCCTGCTGTTGCAACATCGAGTGGGAGTTTACAAGGTCGATTATCTACCAATTCAAAAAATGACTATACATGGAATAGTGCACGTGCTCCTCTGGTCGACGTTCCCTTTACTGCAGAAGGATCTAATGAAAACCGCGAAACTGTACTGCGTCAGACAATCGAATATTTCAAAACCTATTTCATACCAGGCCTTTTTTCCTATATTTCTAAACAAACAAACCTATACGCACAGCAGCAAAATCAATCGTTTGAAACATCACCAGAAGAAATTGAAGTGTATGTCGGAATTTTGATCAAAATGGGCGTCGTAAACTTACCAAGGTACAGACTTTTCTGGTCAGATGAGTTTCGCTTTCCTGGAGTTGCAGATCGCATGTCACGCGATCGTTTCTTCTTATTGAATAAATTCATTCATTTTGCGGACAACAATGACATCGTGATGGACCGAAATAGTGATGAATTTGACCGACTCTTCAGGTCAGAACATTGCTCGAATTCATTCGTCGATCATGCTTGAAATAGGAGCCTCTACAACACCAAAGTGTCGACGAGCAAATCATACCATTTAAAGGTAAAACCAGTCTGAAGCAATACTTGCTGAAAAAACCTCATCGTCGGGGTTTCAAAGTTATTTCTCGAAATGGAGTGGATGGATTTACACATGATTTCTACTTTTATGATGGCTCGCCTTGAAATTGAGATCGTCATCATCTGGATATCAGCCTGTTGATATGGTTCTGAAAGTGTGCGAAATGCTACCTCGCCATGCAAACCATATAGTATATTTTGACAATTTTTTCAATTTCATTGAACTTCAGATTATGTTGAAGAGAGACTTCGGTATAGAATCAGCTGGTACATTGCGAGCCAATCGTCTGCGTGGATGTCCTTTGAAATCGGAAAAGGAGCTTCAGACTACGGGTCGTGGTTCGTTTGATTGCCGTCAAGAAAAGAAAACAAATATTTCTATCGTCGTTGGTTCGACAACAGATCAATTCAGCTGAGTTCTTCTTATGTTTCAGTTGACCCGATAACAAATGTTCAGCGATTTGATCGAAAGGCAAAGCAGAGGGTTCAAGCGCCATGTCCTGCGATTGTCACTCATTACAATCAACTTATGGGTGGTGTCGATAAATTCGACATGCTGATGTCACTTTATCGCTGCGATCATAAAACCAGGAAATTTTACAAACCTATCTTCTTTTGGAGTATCAACCTGTATCTAGTAAACGCTTGGATTCATTACAAAAGAGATTGTGATCAACTTGATTTTGCGGCAAGAGGTCGATTAGATCTTTTGTCGTTTTCTGCGAAGGTGTCAAACTCATTATGTCTCTAAGGTAAGACACCCGAAATGCTCAGCACCCCACGAAAGCGAGGTCGGCCATGCAGAGTCGGGAACGGAGCAATTTCTCCAGCAAAAACACGACGTCGTTCTGCCATCATACCTCAAACTGACATTCGATCCGATCAGGTCGCTCATTGGCCGGAGATGGTGACGGCTGACCAAAGACAGCGGTGCAAAGTTTGCCATACATTGACTCAGACAAGATGTGAGAAATGTACTATATTTCTGTGCATTCGACCAAATCGCAATTGTTATAAACATTTTCACAATATGTAAATAACTTAGTGAACTAACCTTATTTTTCATCATTTTCTGATGAAAAGTAGTGTTTTTTTGGTTGAATTTGTTTGTTCAGTTGAATTATAGCCTAAACTTCATTTATGAATTTTCACCTTTATTGCGAAGTTTTCTGTGCCTTGCGCGCACACGCTCGTAGACGATGCTCACAATTGCGAAGGCCATAATAGAAGTGCATCTATATAGGCCTACATGCTAGTTTTTAACTTCGATAGCGATTATAACGAATTATAAGGAAACATTTGTCCTTGATAGCAAGTGAATTGAGAAAAATCTTTTCAAGAAATCGGTCTTCGCTTGCAACACTTGGTTGTTTTTGCTTCTTGCATTAGTGGGCGGAGTGACGAGTCCTCAGGCTTTTTGCCTTACTTTTGAAATTTGAAAGCGATTATGACGAATTATTAGGAAACATCGGTAACACAAAATCAATATGATTAATATCAATAGTAATGAGTATTATCCATATATGCAGGTCTACAAATTATTGTTAAGTATGAATTAACCATTTTTTCCCACTGTTCCCGTAGTGGGAACAAATAAAGAAACTTGTCTAGATCAATTATAAATCATCATGGGAACAATATTGACGCTGTATATTGTCGATGTAAGGAACCTTTATCATAATGTGCATGTATTTGTTTCTACAGTTGATTATAAATATCAACTTGATCGGCGCGAAATTTGAATATTTGACTCATTATATTTTTCAAGATGGTTCGTCGAAAAACGTGAGTATTGTGACATTCTTTATATTGCGTAGAAAGTAACTAAATGATAAATCTACATCAGGATGCAATGGGTATTCGCTCTAATTTGTAATAATTGTATTTTCGAAATACCATTTTCCAAAAAATGCAACTGAATATTTTTGTTCCCGCAGCGGGAACAGTGGGCAAGGATACCCACATGGTTTTTGACATATCTCAAATTACTTATCTGATTGGGAGCGCTGTTAACATGGACTGTAGTACTCACAGAATGTACAACAATCATCTTCATTATATAAAAAAACCACAAAGAATAGACAGAACCAACAAGTGGAGTCAAAACAGTACGCGTGAATTGCATTTGAACCCGGGAGCTTCAGACTCAACACCGTTGACGAAATTGTGTCATTAGTGGAACATGACGATGACATTCACGCTGCATCGGTAGCCATACTTCCACCATCTGATGGCGAGGAGTCGCAGGGAGACAGTGGTGATGAAGATGTGATCGGATGTCATAACCTGGAAAATCTGACCGGACGCCAACTTTATGCCGAGGCTGATGCCATTGTCAGGAAAGGTCCGGAACCAGTCGCTCTCTTAGCGATAATCTGCGTGATGAGGACGATGACGACGGAGAACCGGTGGCACCTCCCCCGAAAAGAAGAAAGATTGAAAGGAAGTGGGTGACGTCCGACATAAGCAACCCCTTGAATGATTTCTGCTTTGATCAAAGCGAACTTTCTACTGGTGATGAGGGCTTATGTCGATACCTAGCTGACATGACTATGAATTATGCTCGCAGTAAAGGCGATCATGATTTTTTTGTAAATTATGAGGACATCCGCACTTTCATTGCGATTCTGGTGTTATCATTATTCTATGTCAGCATTCCACGATGGCGGCTGTTTTGGCAGAATCCAAGTGAAACGTACAATGCATTTGTTGCTGAAGCTATGTCAAGAAATACCTTCGAAACCATAAAGAAGTATTTAACATTGCTGTGACAATGCATGCTTGGATCAGGATGACAAATATGCTAAGCTTAGACCATACTTCGCAATGCAGAATGAGCGCTTCCTGACTTATAGCAAGATTTTGCTTCAAGAAAGTTTGTCTGTGGATGAAAGTATGGTGCCATACTTCGGAAAACACGGATGTAAGCAGTACATCAAGGGGAAGCCGGTGAAGTTCGGCTATAAGATATGGTGTCTCTGCACTTCGCTGGGATATCTCATACAGTTTGAGCCATATCACCCGAGGCCACATCCATTGAATGGATTACCAATTGGTGCAAGTATTGTGATTGATCAGCTGTCAGAGCTTCCGCCGATCCCCTACAAGATCTACGCAGATCGATACTTCAGTGGACTGCAACTTGCCGAAATTCTTCTGGAGAAAGGCTACACCGGCACAATAATGGCAAACAGGATTGAAAAATGCCCATTGAAACCTATGAAAAAGGAACCACATGGCTCCATTGATTACAGGAAGGACCGAAGCACCAACGTACTTTGTGCAGAGTGGCAAGATAACACCACAGTCACAATGGTTAGCACTGTTGACGGGATAGAACCCATAACAAATGCTACACGATGGGACAACTCGGCTAAGAAGAAAATCAGTGTTCCTCAGCCGTCACTGATCAAGAAATACAACGAGAATATGGTGGGTGGAGTTGACCGGCTCGATCAAAACGTGTCATATTATCGGGTTGGAATTAGATCAAAAAAGTGGTACTTTCAGTTGATTGCCTTCGGCATTGATGCTGCAGTTCAAAACTCATGGCAGCTCTACAGAAAAGAGCCAGGAAATAAAGAGGATGGTCTAGGCTTCAGACGAAAGATAGTGCAAGCATATCTTTTGGCAGCGAAAATCAGACAACAATACAAAACGCGAAGGAATCCGAAAAAGATCGCCAGTTCCTGAGACAATTCACTATGATAACAGGAATCACCACATAACTCATGCAGCGAATCAATCTCTCTGTGCTGTATGCAAGCGAAACTCGAGGAGCAAGTGCGCCAAATGTGACGTGAATCTACATAATGCATGCTGGAAAGACTTCCACGGCATTCTGTAACTCTTTGTGAATTTCTGTAACCGACATTTTATAATGCGTTGTCAGTAAACCACATAGTCCCCTTCGTGCCCACTGTTCCCACTGTGGGAACATTGTATATTTTCTAATATACTGGTTGAAAATTCAATATGAAACGTTTTTCGTATTATTGGACCCTTCCAGAAGTCATGATATGAATTTAGGAGGCAGGCATGCTTTATTTCATATACCGGACAAAAATGGGTTAAAAAGATAATAACGCAATAAAAATTAGGCCTAATTAGGGCCTACAGATATCGATTGTACTTAGTAATGAAGTAGGCCCAACTGGTACCCGAAGAGGCCACAATGATGCATTTGTTAAAAATAGTACCGGAACTCCACTAGGCTTAGGTGATATGCAAATAATTTATTCTGAAAGTTTAATCAATGCATCACATAATCGTAATTGAAAATTATTCCAATTGTGGTGAAAGAATGCATTACTTCTCCACCTTATTTGCATATATATAATGGAAACAATTCGTAAAGAGGTAAAAATATATGATGCCAAACCAACGACAGCACAGAAGTAAGCAGAACTATTAATTTTTTTGCCAAACTCTGAGGGAACTGGAACCAATTTTGGTTGCCAACTCATGCGCCAGCTTGGCATGCCAACTTTTGCCAACATAATATAAAATCGATACACTGATAAAAGATCAATCACAAACTGTCTAGATTCAACTGTGAGGATCATTTACTTTGTTTTATCATGATTTCTTTACTCAAAAGTACTAGATTTCGAAATTAAAAAATTATGCCGACTCATGCCAACCGGCGGAAGTCAGACCGACTTCTGGCCGACTTTGGCTTTCACACTGGGTTCCTTATTCAGATGTAATGAGACACTAGGTCCAATCTGCACATTGTAGTGCATTCGAGACTAGGCCTAATGTACACAAGATGACGTATGCATAATCTGAAATCACTAGGTGACATGCCACGCGTAATTACGGAACACCTGAAACATCCGTGGTTAAGGACATTCTATTCTTCTACCCGCGTACATGCGCGCTGCACTAAGAGTCAGAAATCACTTGATCTGATGCTGTTAAAACATGGGAAACGCGCGGACGAGCGTTTGTAGTTTGCGCGTCATCTGCGGTTGTCTGCGCTACCGCTTGAACCACGGATGAACCGCTAAGCATGTTCTGTCTTCCTTGAGCATGAAATTGAGGTCCTATCACATTGTTTAGCCTCTGATGCATGCAGACACATGAGACGCAATGTCTATATAACAGGACTGCCAACTATACTAACTTACATGTATATGACAGATGTTGCAGCAATGTCCCGCATAGCCACGGATGTTTGGGGTCATGTCTAGGCTAATTACGCGTGATTGAGCGTGGCATGTCACCTAGTGATGGCATCATCACAGAGTTGGAAGTGGGTCAACGTAACATAACCCATGACCCACTTGAACCACGGCATATGTGACCCACGACCCACCTCACCCACCGACTTTTCACGAAAACATGACCCACGACCACCCGACCCACCACATCTTTGACCCACCTCACCCACCTAGTCCACATGCTGCAAGGGTGAATGATGTGAGTGCAATTTCCGTTTCTGGCATCATCCTTAGTTTCATTTTCATTCAAGATTTCAGGTCTATCTAGATAGAGGCCTCGTAGTATCAAAATTATTGTTGAGATTTGTTATGAAGAATCAAGTGTATCAGATCTCTTGTCACATGACAAATAGACATCCAACCTCATCAAAATTATCTCATAATCAAAGTTCATGTACCACAAATGCCTAAAGTTCTAATAAAATTTAAACGATTCTGTTTCTTGTTATAAATCTTGACTATCCTTTTTAGTGCTACCTATTTAACTCGTATAGAGATGATTAGTTAAGTTGATGGCCCTACAGACCAAATTTCAAATGTTACATTTCTTAATCAAATGAAGTTAAAAAATAAGATTGCAGTAGGCCTAAATCATTTATTCGTGCATTTATTATGTTAGATACTATATGTGTGGAAATTATCCCACAAAATTCGTCAAACTAATATTTTGTTGCTTCTCATGGCAATCGATTCAAATTTCATTAACTTCCGCTAGCTATTAAGTAGAAAGTTGTATATTTGATGTAAGAATGACATTCATTGAAAAGCAAATGGAGTAAGCATGCGTAACGCGTGAATATTATTATAATATTATTATCATTCAAGCTTGCAATACATGAACTGATATATTTGAGTGGCGCTACATGTACGAGTACCTTGTGATAACAATCACTAGCGACATCATGTAAATATTCCTATTTTAATTGAT
Organism: Prostheceraeus crozeri; assembly: GCA_907163375.1. Classification (NCBI taxonomy): domain Eukaryota; kingdom Metazoa; phylum Platyhelminthes; order Polycladida; family Euryleptidae; genus Prostheceraeus; species Prostheceraeus crozeri. The sequence continues at coordinate 30,813 of CAJQUW010003451.1, forward strand.
ACCAAATCAAATATCAAAACGAAACTTTTTATTGATACGAAGTGTCAAAAAATATCTCCCCACAGAGCTCTGCCGTAATAATTCTGTGTGAAAGGGATAAGTCTATAT
>CAJQUW010003451.1:30943-75279 GCA_907163375.1 Prostheceraeus crozeri
GTTAATGATTGAAGGGATGAACAATTGCATTCTACTAAATACTTCTCAACAAAACTGCAGTCGCTACGTGAACTCCTCTTAAGCATGTATTAGACTCATTCACACTTTTGAATTGTCACTTGCAATCATTCCATTTGCGAGTACATTTCATTCTGCATCTCCACAGACTCATTCGCCAATGGTGTGGCGATTGGATTCACAATCATTTCTGCCATTTGAGAGCAGCTTATAGCACCAATCTCAGTGTTAGCGTGGACATATGCTGACTTGTCTTATTCATGCAAGCCCGAAGTTTCGTACTATACTATCTACCGCCCACCCGGTCGATGAGATTCTCTCCGAAGAATTATCTTATTTCTGTCTAGTCTTTGCATCATTTATAGAAGCACGAAGACCGCCAACAGACATTTCATATTTTGGAATTGAATTGGAAAGAGCCCATATTGAAAGATGTTGATTTTATTTTCGTTTTCATCATTTATTACAATTAATTTCATTTTCGTTAACTACCGTAAAATGGGGTAATTCGGGCACCTTTTTGAGGGTTTTTTAATTTTTTTTGTCATTTGTGATGATGCTATGATCCTATGATCCTACGTGAACCGCAAATGGGGCGTTATTTACAATATGTAATGACCCGGTAACCTCAAACCTTGTAGAATTTTGTGTGGATAATTTCTACGAGGGGTATTTAAAAAATGGGGTAATTCGGACACCAACAAGTTTTGTATTTCAAACTGAACAGAAACGATCTAAATCAAATGCAAATATTGCAAACTGAAGTTAAAATGAATCTTTGTGCACTGGGCACACTCGAAAAGGGATCAACGCTTCCACCGTTGCACTTGCCACAGAACCACTCGGCACAAGTAACACATTGGATCCAGCCCGGTACACTGGACTTCATAAAGGCGACTGAACATCATGTGTCGTCTTCATCACTTGGTTACGTTAGTCATACATTGAATCCTTGATCGCTGAACAAGTTTGCGGGTGATTCATCAACATACTCGCGTGCGATAGCAATAGACAGTGAGAAATGCCGTCTCAGCAGTTTGATCAATCAATTAGCCTTGCTTACTGCACCCACCGGCGCAAGAAATTCCAAGAATTCGCGTCGTCTGTATTTGGGTACAACAACTGACCAGCTACAAACGAGTGACTGAATTAGTAAGGGTTTCTTATGGTACTTCCGCAAGCCAGCCCATTTCAACCTACAACAAAGCTTTGTGGTAGATCAAACCTGATGAAAAATAGTAAAATTAGTTTTTTTCGACTTTTTTGAATTTCAAATATAATGTAGCTGTGAATACACTGAAAAAAAATTTTCGCGTCTATTGATAAATTTCAGTTGATTAATGTATATCTAGCTAAAAAATGCATTTCGGTCTCACTAGAAGCATCTAACAATTTTCATTAGTCGATTAAAGATAAAAAGTGACCAGGTGTCCGAATTACCCCCATTTTACGGTATCTTCAGATAGAAAAGGAAGGAGATGAACAGGTCCAGTATAAAATTGATAATTCTCACCGATGTCTATGAACAAATGTAAATGTTATGATGACATAAAGGTTGAATAATATAAGGAGGCATGAGCTATGAAGCAGGTAGTATTGGGCTACGTAGCACCAATAGCATCTTACCGTATTATCGCGCTTTTAGGTACATGTGCTTATAAGCGAAAAAATCTTGTTTTCACTGTGATGCAGATGTGCATTTTGTTCGCTTACAAGCACATGTGCTAATATCCGGATATAGGCGCACCCTAGTCAATGTGATTTTTCGTCTCTCTTTGTAGCCCACATGATTAAGAGAACTTCAGGTACATCAATATAATGAACATTAGCTACTTATTATGCGCGAAACATGTATTTTCACTTCACATGTTGAACTCTGATTCCTGTTCCATCAGCTTACAAATGAGGTTGAAAATCTCCGTCAATGCTAATGCACAGCTGTTCTTATTGAGTTGCATAAGCTGACCTCCTTTGACAGCATAACTTTCACAAGTCAAGGCGCTACTGCTACAAGGGATGGGCTCCGCTCAATCGACCTCTTCTGACCTCCTTTGACAACATAATTTACACAAATCAAGGCGCTACTGCTACAAGGGATGGGCTCCGCTCCTTAGAAACCAATAACTTTCTTCTTTGCTAATTAAAAGCAGCGTCTTGCTGGCAACTATTCGGAGTGGTAGTGACTGTGTGCCAATGGCAATTCTCCTATCAATAAAGTTGCTTGCGATCATATTTCAGTCTGAAAGCTTGGTGCGAGATGAGTAGACGCAGGTCATACACGATTTCATTTAAAAACGAAGTACTGGCCACTTTGGAGAACAGTGGTGGGAATGTCTCAGCCACAGCAAAAGTACATAATGTCAACCGAAGACAAGTACAAGATTGGAGGGACAAGGCAAGTGAACTCAAGGCATGCAGCAGTCAAGGTCATCATGATTTTATCAGTCGTAAACGAAGGCGGCTGCCTTACAAATTGAAAGCTGTTTACCCTGAGCTTGAATCAGAAATGGTTGAATACATCAAACATCTTCGAAACCAAGGGATGGCTGTTCATGGCAATGCAATCCGTTCTGAAGCGAAGAGACGATTCCCAGTGACCTATCCGACAAGGGACCCGTCCAAATTTCGGGCATCATATGGCTGGTTGAAGCGGTTTATGAGACGAAACAATCTTGTAGAGTGACGTGTTACATCTGGCGGACAAAAGATCCCCGAAAATGCCCAAGAATTAGCACGCAATTGGTTGAAGGACATAAAAGAAATTCGTGAGAAGTGTCATATTGTGGGTAACATGGATGAAACCCCGATGTGGTTTGATTTACCAAGCAACACTTCCATCGATTTCAAAGGAGTCGATACAATTTGAAGTCGTACCACCGGCAAAGAAAAGCTGTGGTACACGGTTGTGTTGACTGTGCTATCTACTGGACACAAATTGCCACCGATGATTATATTCCGAGAACTGAAAAAGCCTCCACGTGGCAATTTTGGTGATGTTGTTGTCTCAGCATCAAAAGGTGGCAGCATGACAAACGAGTTCATGAAGAGTATCTTCACAAAGTGTGGAAAGCACGCCCAGGATCGATCTTCAAGCCATCATGTGTGCCTACACTGGACACAGCGCGATGTCATACGCACGAAGATGTGAAAGCAGCATTCGAAAAGGAGAAAACGCGTTTGGCTTATATTCCAGGAGGAATGACGCCTTTGTTGCAACCATTGGATAGTCATTTGAATAAACCATTCAAGGATGCCATGCGAAGAAGGTGGGAAGAATGGCTCTTGAACGGTGACCGAGAATATACACGAACCGGCAAGCGCAAGGGTGCGAGTTACGAGATGGTAGCACAATGGGTTTCAGAGGCATGGCGTGAAATGTCCCGCGACATCATAAAGCGCTCATTCATTGAAACAGGTATCCAGGATTGTGATGGCGATGAAGTTCTTCACTCAAAGTTGCAATCTCTTCTTGCTGGAACAGACCCCAGTGAAGTGGACGATGACGTGGAGGACAGTGAAGCATCTGACTTGGAGAGCTATACAGGTGAATCCGACAGCGACAATGAAAAGAATGGTGAAGAAAGTTGTGATAATGATAGTGATATTGACTGTGAAATCATTGACAACTAGGTTTGCTAAGTAAAGTTCTGTTTTCATCAGCATTTTCGAAACGTTCCGTTAGATTACTTTAGTAGATTGCCATCTTGTTTGTGTGACACAATAGACAACTGCTTCACCCTCTTATATTTCGCTTTATGTTACAATTATTGCGGTGACATACCATAAGCAACAATGTTGGGCTATTTGATCAATGAACACGTTCAAAATTGGCTTATAAATTATTATGCAACTAATAGACTATTTCTTGTAAATTATTACATTAAAGGAAATGAAACGCTAAGATAAACATGAATCAATAGCGCTACTTTTAGGTCATACGCTACCCTAGTGGCTGTATGTACTCGAGTCATTGCGATAAATGTTGCAATTAGTAAAAAACACAGCAATTTCCCACTGATGCATTTTCCCGCTTACCCGCATAACACGGTTTCGTAAAGTTTCGTAAAAATAACGTTCCAACTTTGGTTACACTTTCCGTAAATTATTCGTAAAACCTTATTTGGTAATTATTACGTGAATTATCGATCACTTTTTGCGTAACTTTACGTAATAAAATGTGCCACTTTCAACGCAACATTCACGTTATGATTTTTACCTAAAAATTACGTAACTTTTGTGAGGATAACTTAACGTTATTCTTTCCGTCTTTCTATCAAAAGATCCAAAAGACACCAATAATATTTCATGTGTATTTTCATTGTGTTGATATACTGTTCACAACATATTACCAATCATTCTTTCATATGTAGACACTAAATTGCTGGTTACACGACAAAATATTCAGTACGTCAACTGCAGTCTATCACAAATGTATTCTCATACTTTCTGACAATAAAAAACCAGAAGACTTATTTGAAAGGAAGGAGAACAGGTCTTCCATAGACATTAAAAATCAAGCCAACTTGACAAAGGAAGTGTGAATACTGTTCGTCTATGAAGCTGTCACAAAAATGCGAGAATGAAAAATTGAGAAACTCTACGGCTCGTTTCGGAAGAGAATAATTATGATCTTTACATGCTACGCATACCTGGATTCGAGTAGATGGGGTGGCACATACATACAAATCTTCGTGAGTTATGAACGAAGCAAACAGCATGGAATTTTCCAGATCTGTTAGGAAGCATCAATTATTGTCTCAATAAAGCAGAGGATAGTGTGTCAATCAACACATGGAGTACCCAAAATTCAATACAAATTGATGACACCAACAATATCCCACCATTGTTGTAAGAAATTAGGAACATTCATTCACAATTTCGTTTTACCACTCTGACCTTTGAAATTGGATCAATTTCATAACCCGTATGCTGCATATGCATAGCAGAATAATGGACGGTGGAAAATGAAGTTAGTGACCACCTGAAAAAAAATGAGAGACTACATTTTGTATTATTGAATGATCATTATCCATCTGAGTAGGCCTACTTATATGTAGTACTAAATGGTTACATGCTCGTTGCAACTTTTCTTCGTTCAGATTGGTGCCAACCATAACACAAACAGCCAGAAAACGAAATTTATTATTCATTTTTCATTAAATAAAAATAGAATTCCATTTTTTCAGAAAATTTACTATTTTGTCAAAATTCTACACTATCTGATATAATGATGATAAAAACAGGTACTATCACGATTATCCCATGAAGTTTTTCGGTCTCTGTGATGTGCTGACTTAGTCCATATAGAATGGAGCTATAATCATAAATAGTAGCGCATACGAATCACAGAGGGATTCTTTATCATAAAACATGGATTATATTTGTGGAAAATTACGCTCCGATTAATTTTGTTAAGAAAACAGAACACAATGAATAAAAGCATGTAATTTGAAACCGGATAACAAGAAGCTATAAGAAAGCGAGTACTGTAATAAACGAGATATTGAAGAGAACACGGGGTATGTTTGTCACATTTATCTTATAATGTCTTATCTTAACGTAATTCCGATGGTATTCATTTTTTGCTATACTACACTTCCAATTCATATTATAAAACTACTAATTGCAGTTTAAAGTAGTTTTATTCGTTTACCATTTCTGAACAATGCTAGCATTTAGCATTTAACATTTAAATAAAATATAAAGACATTGTTGTTCAACGTCATACTGCCACGAAATGTTCCAAGGATTAGCAGTTCATTATAACATCACTGCAAAACCATAACATTCGGAGAGTGACAAAAATGTGCAAGAAATTAATTCTCAAGCAACTCACCTCTGATAAACAGTGCAGGCCTACAGAGTGATCAAAAGTTTCTCCCTTGCCATATGGTCGGACTCATTGAATTGACTTGTCTAAATCCATTCGTATTTTCAGCATTGATTCCTAGGATAACGATTCATGTCTGAAATACAAAATAAAGATATTGATTTGTATGCAAATAAAACGCAAGTTTGCAAAGCATCTTTCGAAGGCATACTTTGTGATTATTCATAGCATTCTTGTAAAAAAAGCAACATTTAACATCACATCATTAAAAGATTTACATGTTCTATAGGCAATTTCAGATAGTCCTCGGCCTTGACACTGAAATAGATTTTTGAACACATGATGGGACTAATTATCATAAACAAACATGGATTTGCACTCAATTTACATAAATACTTACATGGCACAATCCACATGCCAGCGGCTGATTCAAAATACATTCAATTTGACAATTTGTAGGAAATATAATATGCAAATGGGTGCACACATAATTACTGCATGCACAACAAAAAATGCATGTCAAAAAATTATTAAGAATACAACTGTTTTTAAGTGTACATGCGTACTTCACAGTAGTCTCAGTAATGAAAATTTAATTATAATTATACCTGCGACTACCGATCAATGTCATTTGCCACAAAATATCCAAGATTAAAAAACATTCGGAAGCTCTGACGGATCGGTCGCTTTGAAAATTAAACGACTTACCTTTATAACCAGAATGACACGTGAGGTCGATTTGGTCGGCCAACTAATGCAGCTGGCTTGAGCATTATTTTTTAATCAGTGATAGGGGACCATTTGGATTCATGCAACCCCATCTAAAAAAAGCAAGTATCCACCTAATATTCGTCTCAAACATGCTGTATAAACCGAGTGCAGTGACGCTGCTTTCTGAATTATTTTGAGTCATGACCGCAGAATGTAGGCTACTCATTAAAATTCGATTCAGTGGTTGAGAAAATAGGGTTTCATTTCAAGACCTCATGTGATGGTTCATTTTACAATATGTTATAATATCATGTTTTTCAATTTCATTAATTCATGATTTTAGCATGACAATTAAAAAAATGAATATATCTCTCACTAATTGCCGATTTATAATGTTACCCTCTATCAATTGGCCTACTTAGTTTCCTTGCCTGATACTACCTGAAACCTTGATGCTGTAAACCTAGTACGCACTACATCTACCGGATGAACAAGGAGTAAAACATAAGCCGTTTTTGAATTCCTACCGTCTAAAACAGCCGTGTCACATTCTCCAATATCTATTCCCGAATAAAACCCGGTTCAGAGTGAGAAAAAGAGATGGAACCCTCAATTGAAGCACAGTATAAATATGATCACGCTGAAAACGATGCAACGCTTGAACTTTCCTACTGAATTTCAGAAAAATATTCATTGTTTTTAAATCAAAAACTTTAGCACCGGTAGGTCTAGAAAACTAATGTTCGATTTTTTCAATCTCAAGCACATTATTTCAAAAAGGAGACCACGAAGGTGTACGCTTACGGCTAAAATACAATTTAACTCACACTTCATGGAATAATAACTTGGTTTGTAGCATGAGTGATCGTCTCACCTTCTTTTCTTCGCTCTATCCTTATCCGCACGTAAACTTGAGAGAATCGGCAGAAATTGAGTCACACAGGTATTCGATTCACACTTCTATCAATTTCGTTTAATTCGAAGAAGCTTCACGAAATCATAGTTTGCCAATGTAAAGAATCAGCATGAAAAGTCGTTGGCACATCCAGTGAAAGCTTTACAATTCACAGCCCTTCTGTTCGAGTGAGGAGCGCACATCGAAACGAGCGCAGCAGTATGGCCAGACAGTAAGGTCACGCATTGTTAATAGAAACGCAAAGTAAGTCAGTGCACGCCATGGACGGTGAGGGCACGCGCACTCTATGCGTGAGTCACTCTATAAAGCAATGATCCTACGTGTAAGGCAAGATTGATGTTGTTATGACGTCACTCGATCGCAAGTCCTCGACTGAAGGCATGCAAGGAAGAAACAAACGCTCATACTAATGTAGAGCTGCAATGGGGAATATTAAGTATTTAAGAATTAAGTATGGGGAATATGAGTGCTATTATTGTGCTTGTCTGTGAAATCAAACTGCATGTTCATCGACTTCAATGTGATGTGAAAATATTACACTGTTCAAGTTCAATTCCATTGTTCACGTATTTGTCTTGGAGATTCGGTTCCGTTTTGACACCATGCAGCTGCTGGCTAGTGATAAAAAGTTGTGATTCTTATATCATTTGACGTAAACATTGTCATCATGTATCCAAACAGATGAGTTCAGAACTCCGCTTACTGCACTGTTTAATGCTAACAATCCTATAAGCATGCAGAAATATTTTTGTTATATAGACAAATTAATTCATAAATATTTGTAAAATGTTTCAGATTTGAACATTTAAGTGATTATGATAATATTTGTCAAATAATGATCAAATATGTATCAAAAATTATTAAAAAATATCAAATATACAGTATTTGATTGTTTTATAAAACTATCTAACATTTGTAAAATCTATCACCATCAGTCATATATTAGATAAATTATCTCGGTTTTTTCAACCCGGGTAATACAAGTATATAATAAATTACTACCTTTTTTGGCATCAACATAACCAAAGATATGGGTCCATGTACATTCAATACCGGTATTTAATATTTTGCATTATACAATAAAATATTACGTGGTATGCGCTAAATCTGCAAGGTAAAATTGTATCCAATATTTACGCTATTGACGTTATTTATGTTGTGTAACATTAATCACACAATTTTCACGTAATACTTACGTTTACTTAGAGAACTTTTTAAAGTAAATTTTGATACCTATAATTACCAAAATTAACTTCGACAATAAAGTTCATAATTATTTTTTTCTTTTTTGAATATCTTTTCTTAATGTACTTCAATATAAAACATCGTATAAATTATGAATTTAAGTTCAGGAACCCCCTGTTACCTATTGTAACGAAAAATTTCCCATAATTTATGGTAAATTTGTTATGCGGGTTATAAGCGCATGTGCTTATATCCGGATATAAGCACACCTCCGCTTATAAGCACATGTGCTTAAAAGCGCGATAATACGGTAATAGCATCGTATAAAATATTTGGAAGAATGTAATGTACTTAGCACAGAGTTGAAAGTTGCTAGTAAAGAGTTGTCAAAGATATATGACGTGTGGATTAGAAATCTGATAATTAGTAAATAACGAAAATAGAAACAATATCTTTCAATATTGACTCTTTCCAATTGAATTAAAAACATGACAAATATGTCGTCATATTTGATAAAGTATTTATGTATGAAGTAAGTTTTAAGACATAATCTAAATTTTCACAAAATAGATTGGGATTTTGAGATGCAGATACTCATGGATAGGTCTGTCCATACATATCGCATTCTCAAGCATGCATAACCTAGGCGTTCGAAAATCGGGCAAATATATTAAAATCAGGGATGCGGAGTCCTATCATTTTGACAGGACTCCGACTCCTGCTTTTGATAGGACTCCGGGTGGACAGTATATATAGCCTAGTTTTTTTAAAAAAAACTGGTAACCTACGTCATAGATCATGATATATAAGCTCACCTAAACCTATTTTTACTGATCATTGCTGTATCAATCATCAATCATTTTCGATGAAAGTTTATCAAATGTCGCCTTAAGTTGGAAGCATGCGACTCGGCTCCTCCCATCCTGCTGATGTGTGCTTTACACGGTTTTTCTCCAGTCTCTACCAGGCAGGAACATCCCCCATCCTTCTTCAAATAATATGAGTACACTTTTGATTTTGATATGCGCTTTGGAGAAGACATCACACACGATTAACGTGAGGGTAAGAGGTAATGTTCTCAAACAAACTAGTATTTCATTTTTGTCGCTGATGTGACCTTTGGTGCGTAGTTGTGATGGAGGCTGGGAAGGCTTGTCTTCTCTATTAAATCACCGAGTGAAAAGACAATCCTTTTTTCACTATCACGGTTCATTCCCTCAACTATTACAAGCCTTGCATGCACTGTTGTCTCTGTACTTTTGTTTGACGGAGAAAGTTGACATCAAGACAGTGACAGCCATGCACGAGGATAAAGAATTAGTTTGTATTATATTTCGGTCTAGTTATAGGCCGGAGTCCGGAGTCCTATCATTTGATAGGACTTCGACTCCAGCAAAAATGATAGGACTCCGGGACTCCGACTCTGCATCCCTGATTAAAATGTCAACGAAATTAATGTAATGCAAGTATATAGCCTACATATTCATCACAGGCTCATGTGCAACTCGTGCATCATGCAAGGAACTTCCTTTCCCACCATATGAAATTTGTAGAGTAAAAGTTGAAATATCAAACAGAATGCCAGTACCGGTAAATATTAATGCAACTCTCCTTGTAACCATCGCCAATAGGCAAATTCTCAACACATGCTTCATCCCAGAAGTTTGACGACTTGCAATCCATCTCTTAATTTGTAGCTTACCTTTGCATCATATATTCTTCAACTACATCTTGGTCTGCATTCAGGTTATTGTCAATTACCGCCAACATAGCTCACATTTTGTGAAAAAGATATGTGAAATTTAACTTTTTTGTCACATACTTCAACAAAGAGGAATGATTCGAGAGAAGATATATGGACAAATAATGCGAATTAGATTTCAGATTATCATGCATCGAGTGAGCAATGAGATGCATGGAACATGTATGATGCGAAAGTAGATTGAACGGCAAAATGCTTTAGATATGAAGCATGTATATTATGAAAGATATTTTGATCAATTACATATTTCAAAAATATTTAAGCTCTGATCAATCTTTACCAGAGATATACCATACTAACCTCTACCAGATGTTTTCAAGATGAATAAAACCTCTGAATACCTGACTTCTTCAGTGTATCTCTGAAATCAAGGTCACACATCATTGGGTATCGTCAGACATAGCGACAGAGAATCGAGCAGACACAATTGTACTCAAACAACTTCTCTCCACCAACCAACATCTCTCAGTAGACAGCAGCAATTGTTTTCGAGCCTTTCATTTGTGTAAATTCCGCCCCCTATCGAAACTGTATGAGGCACGTGAAAGTCAATAGTGTTGCATATTTTGACTGTGTGCATCCATCACCCCTTTCAGTGACACTGACTCAATACGAATTAATGGAGTTTACTGTATTTGAGATTGTCAAATCTATCATGGGTCAAACTGGTTGGAAGTGGGTCAACTGAGTCTGACCCACGGCATATGTGACCCACTTGACCCACCTGACCCATGACTCACGACCCACCTCCAACTCTGCATCTGAAAGAAGACCAGCCAGTACGAGTTTCTGCAGGGAACGAAGCCGAAAATGAGACTTTCACAGAATGATGTACACCTCATAGTCTAGCAGCCAGAACGAGTTTCTGCAGGGAACGAAGCCGAAAATGAGACTTTCACAGAATGATGTACACCCCATAGTCTAGCAGCCAGAACGAGTTTCTGCAGGGAACGAAGCCGAAAATGAGACTTTCACAGAATGATGTACACCTCATAGTCCGGCAGCCAGCACGAGTTTCTGCAGGGAACGAAGCCGAAAATGAGACTTTCACAGAATGATGTACACCCCATAGTCTAGCAGCCAGAACGAGTTTCTGCAGGGAACAAAGCCGAAAATGAGACTTTCACAGAATGATGTACACCTCATAGTCCGGCAGCCAGAACGAGTTTCTGCATGGAACGAAGCCGAAAAAGGAGACTTTCACAGAATGATGTACACTCTATTCCTGCTACGAATCTGCGCGTCTCCCGAGTTCTAATTAGATCCTCTTCTTGACCTACAGGATCAAAGAAAAACATACGTCAATCCAATTTGGCGCAGATTGCAGTTTTCACTTAAAATGAAATTTGTTGAGTGATGTTGAATGACACTTACTGAGAGAAAAACACTAAGTCTAGAACCGTAATTATTAAGGTGGAATGTGATTTCCTATTATACACTGTACAATGCACATATGTTGCTGTCATGTTTTTGATCGGCAACTTATGCGAGAATGTGGCTGAATGTGGATTAAATTGCTCAGAATGTTTGTGCTTGCTGACATTATGAGGCGCGCCAAACATGAATGTGCTTCGCTACATAGACATGCGTGCATTAACACGATAGGAAATGTCTTGAAGACACTCATGTCAAAAATAATGACTGTACCGGTAGACTTATTGCTTTTCGCTTTATCAGACAAAACATAGAAATTCTTGTTTTGCAAAGAACGTCAGTCTGCTTCCCATTGGCTCTACACGTGTTATTCTTTGATCCTGTCTGACAAGAAGAGGAACTAACTAGAACTCTGCAGACGAGCAGATTCGTAGTAGGCATAGGGTGCACACCATTCTGTGAAAGTCTAATTTTGGACCCCATTCCCTGCAGAAACTCGCTTTGGCTGCCGGACTGTTGATGTGGTACATGTGCTTGCAACGATCATTGCACCGGATTGATCATTTGCAAACGGCGTTCCAGTTATATTTCACATCGCAAGAAATCGCTTGCGTGAATTCTTATGTGAATGTCATAAAAGGGAATCCCAAAATAGCGAATTCCCGGCGAATTGCCATAATATCGAATTCCCAAAATAGCGAATTCCCAGCGAATTTCCATAATATCGAATTCCCAAAATAGCGAATTCCCGGCGAATTGCCATAATATCGAATTGCCATAATATCGAATTCCCAAAATAGCGAATTTCCGGCGAATTACCATAATATCGAATTCCCAAAATAGCGAATTCCCGGCGAATTGCCATAATATCGAATTCCCAAAATAGCGAATTCCCGGCGAATTGCCATAATATCGAATTCCCAAAATAGCGAATTACCATAATATCGAATTCCCAAAATAGCGAATTCCCGGCGAATTGCCATAATATCGAGTTGATCGCCAAAAACAGAAGCGTGTTTATAATTGTCATCGTTGTTGAAAACAGGTTGGATCGCTTCTTGAAGACTTTAATGGCTCAATAAAAACAAAAGTTAGCTATGTACAATAAAATCCGCCAGTACTTCGTGCCACTGACACTTCTATGGGCGCTCGGTAGGGCACTTCTATGGAGCGCCCATAGAAGTGTCAGTGGCACGAAGTACTGGCGGATTTTATTGTACATAGCTAACTTTTGTTTTTATTGAGCCATTAAAGTCTTCAAGAAGCGATCCAACCTGTTTTCAACAACGATGCCATAATATCGAATTTCCATAATAGCGAATTCCCGGCGAATTTCCATAATAACGAATTTCCAAAATAGCGAATTCCCGGCGAATTGCCATAATATCGAATTTCCATAATAGCGAATTCCCGGCGAATTTCCATAATATCGAATTCCCAAAATAGCGAATTCCCGGCGAATTTCCATAATATCGAATTCCCAAAATAGCGAATTCCCGGCGAATTGCCATAATATCGAATTCCCAAAATAGCGAATTCCCGGCGAATTGCCATAATATCGAATTCCCAAAATAGCGAATTCCCGGCGAATTGCCATAATATCGAATTCCCAAAATAGCGAATTCCCGGCGAATTGCCATAATATCGAATTCCCAAAATAGCGAATTCCCAAAATAGCGAATTCCCGGCGAATTTCCATAATATCGAATTCCCAAAATAGCGAATTCCCAGCGAATTGCTATAATATCGAATTCCCAAAATAGCGAATTCCCGGCGAATTGCCATAATAGCGAATTCCCAAAATAGCGAATTCCCGGCGAATTGCCATAATATCGAATTCCCAAAATAGCGAATTCCCGGCGAATTGCAATAATAGCGAATTCCCAAAATAGCGAATTCCCGGCGAATTTCCATAATATCGAATTCCCAAAATAGCGAATTCCCGGCGAATTGCCATAATATCGAATTCCCAAAATAGCGAATTGCCATAATATCGAATTCCCAAAATAGCGAATTGCCATAATATCGAATTCCCAAAATAGCGAATTCTCAGACATACACTGTTGCATCATTAAGAATCAGATGAGACTAACCATAACCTACTTGAATTTCATGAGGGATGTAGATCATTGTTGCCTGAACATTCATTTGATGAGTATTGTTATCAATCAGTCTTGGTTTCATTTCAAAGGAGCGAGGTCGAGAAGCAGCAACAATAGTCGACTGTTCCACAGGATTAAATATTCGTTTATCTGCTTCTGTTTATTGGAAGTGTGAGCAATGATGTAGAACCATGTAGAGCTCTATAACGATCACGGGAGCCGTAAACATGTTTCTGGGTTATCTCCCTTCATCAGTACGGCACACTCATTACACATCTTGTAATGACCAGACACCCTAGTCTAGATGTCTGGTTAGTTTTTCGAAACATTAGCACTAATTCGTTGCCAATTATTGTTAGTTTAACGTTAAAGAATAGGTTAGCTTGACGTTGCAAATGGCCACTTTTTTTTAATAACTTAACGTTATAGTCTGGGAGCTAGCGTGAAGTTGTGCAGGGAACGAGGTAGTACATAAAACTTTCACATAGCATAGTACACCTCTAACCTACTGCAAAACTTCGCGTCTGCCGGATCAGATCATTTGCATTTAAGAAATAGAGAGGATAACACAATCCCATGTATTTCCAGTGGTAAAATTGTGACATTTAAGGTGTTGACTCCATTTTTTCGAATTTTTGCTCATGAAAGTTACACAAATTGGTATTTTCTTGAACTGGTTATTATAGAAATCATCTACAGATCATGATCTTTCAAATGAGTTATCATTCAGTGACAGAGGATGAAGTAAAGTGTACAAACAGACACTTTTCGTTAAAGTATATCAACAATTTTCCTGAAATTTCTATGTTAAACTTTGCAGTTACACCAACGAAAAGTGTCCGTTTGTACATTTTACTTTATCCTCTGTCACTGAATAATAACTTATTTGAAAGATCATGATCTGTAGATGATTTCTATAATAACCAGTTCAACAAAATACCAATTTGTGTAACTTTTATGAGCAAAAATTCGAAAAAATGGAGTCAACACCTTAAATGTCACAATTTTACCACTGGAAATACATAGGATTGTATTATCCTCTCTATTTCTGAAAAGCAAATGATCTGATCCGGCAGACGCGAAGTTTTGCAGTAGGTTAGAGGTGTACTATGCTATGTGAAAGTTTTATGTACTACCTCGTTCCCTGCACAGCTTCACGCTAGCTCCCGGACTATTAAGACTTCACTGGTTGACCAAATTGCGCTGGAATTGCAATTATTTGCGTTTTCAATGCTGTTGTCATCCTGCTGCGAAACACTCCAGGGATTAATAGCAGAAAAACTCAATGCTGCTAAAACCTAAACATTCGGAGGCAAAGACAAAGAATCGCACAAAAAATTGCTTTAACGACTCACCTCATAAGTAAATGTCAGCCTACAGAACCGTCATAATTGTTTCTCTGCCATCGATTGTGGTTTGGTGGCATCCGTTTCCATTTGTGATACTTCTTTTTGGGAGACAATGATTCCGGTCTGAAATGCACAAGTTTTTGATGAAAAAAATATTGAATATGCTTGACACATAATAAAGAAGGATTAGACCACGTAGAAGTTGATATAATTGAAAAGTATATGACACAGGAATGAGCTTCTATTACAAGATGAAAAAAGGTGATAATTAATTTAAACTATATTTATATTTTATCAGTCCAATAAATTACAACAGCACGAATTAATCGACAACACAGTTTCCAAGGGTGGACAACATGCCGTTTAAGGAGAAAGTCCGATGAATTTGATATTTAATTTAAAATGATTTCTCCATTAGCTGAATCAATAACAACAGATGTGCAAGATGGTTTACTTACACATCAAAGTCATTCATATAGTGAAACATTCGAACCTGTGACTTAATTATTTTCAAAGTTTGCGACTTATTGCCAAACAGGGTTGAGAAGGGGAGAACGTGTTCCCGGCGGAAGTTCACATTTCAAAGAGGCTCAAAAAGGGCAAAAAATAATATTCAAAGCAGAGTTATTAGTTGTTACTAATACAAATCCGCAGAAAATTCTCATCCCTGTAAACTTTAGGAAATTTTCAATCTGAATTCACGTCCCTATTTTTGGATAAAACTTCTTGCAATGACACCAGACGTTTCGTCGTCCTGCCGACTTGATCACGGCAATAACCCAATGCTGGTGAAACCAAACATTCGGAGGCACTGACACGAATAGCCCTACAACATACATGTATTTATACATTACAAAATATTGTCGATCACATCATTCTGCAGCGAAATGCTTCAAGGATTAACAACAGAAATACATGCTCAATACTGAAAAAACCGAATCATTCGGAGGCAATTACAAAGAATCGCAAAAAATTACTTGTCACAGTCGGCAGACGATGAAACGTCAGGTGTCATTTAACGAAGTTTTATTCAAAATGTAGGAGCGTAAATAGGGAGTGAAATTCTGTTTTTTTCAACCAATGGCCAACCTCTCGTGAGACTATAAACTGCAAACATTGTCATAAACACGGACATTAACTGGCATGAATAATCACAGTGGTAGGGCATAATTTTCTCCTTTTAATTTTTTGTTTGCTTATAAGACTGCTATGCTTACTAATTGCCTTCTTTTTCATGTACAATAGGCTTAATTAAACAACCCACTGACTAATTATACTATTACACGTAGGCCTGACAAAACAACAGACGGCTTGCACGCCATCATGATGACTTGATAACCCCCTTTTAGAATAGGTCAGAAATATAAATTAGATAATTGCAGTAGTCGGGATGCATTAGAATGAAATCATGCTTATCACTAATAATTAAAACTAATTATCGCACATACATACTCGTGAAACATCGAAAAATGAGGGCATTTCTACCTGAGCGCATTATACGGACTTCTAAATATAGTAACCAATACAGGATTCCTGTCACGGGAATTCCTATCGTTTCCTAAGAACGATTAGAGCTACTGAATGGATTAGAGCAAGTTCGAAGAGATTGCAGTACTTCGATGCGATCTCAGACACGGTGAAATCTCACGCGGCTGTAGGTTTCTTCGATTTAAGGGTCATGTCTCAGTAGTAAGTAAAACTCCACTTCTGGATAGCGCAAGATGGCCACCGTCGCTGACGTCCCCCCCCTCTGGAACGGCAGAGTGTCGTGGTCGGCCGCCGTGGTGCTTTGAGTCTGACGTCCCCCCCCTCTGGAACGACAGAGGTTGTGGTCTGTCGTGGTGTGCCGGCCAGGTTGGTCCACGTTCACAAAATTTTCGCTGACGTCCCCCCCCCCCTCGGGAGAGCTCGCTTCGATCTTGGCTTCCAGTGGATGGATTTAGTCGTGCCATAGCTCGTTTGAAAGCTAAGAGTGAGACAAATTCACTGAAAGAATCGGCTTGTTCATATCTGTCTTCGTTTAGATGTGAGACGCCATTTAAGATTTTAGGTCGGTGCTCACCTGAAAAAATCCTAAGTGTCAGAGTGACTTTGTATGGACAAAATTTTGAAAATTTTCCAAAGTGTCGCATTTCGACCTGGGACCTTCACCAAAACATTTTTCATCAAATTTCACTGACCCCACCCCCGACAGCGATCTTCTAACTTTGGTTCTAGTGGACGGATTTTGTCTTACAGCTACTCATTTGAAAGAGGAGAAAAAACTGCTCGACGACATTTTTTGCCGCGAGTCAATCGGACCAGCCGTTCAAAAGTTAGAGCTGTTACAAGATTTTAGGTCAGACCTCGGATTTCACGAAAAATCCTAAGTGTCAGAGTGGCTTTGTATGGGTAAAATTTTGAAAATTTTCCAAAGTGTGTCATTTCGACCTGGGACCTTCACCAAAACATTTTTCATCAAATTTCACTGACCTCCCCCCCCCTCGGGAGAGCTAGCTTCGATCTTGGCTTCTAGTGGACGGATTTTGTCGTGCAATAGCTCGTTTGAAAGCTAAGAGTGAGACAAATTCAGTGAAAGAATCGGCTTGTTCATATCTGTCTTCGTTTAGATGTGAGACGCCATTTAAGATTTTAGGTCGGAGCTCACCTGAAAAAATCCTAAGTGTCAGAGTGGCTTTGTATGGGCAAAATTTTGAAAATTTTCCAAAGTGTCGCATTTCGACCTGGGACCTTCACCAAAACATTTTTCATCAAATTTCACTGACCTCCCCCCCCCTCGGGAGAGCTACATGTAGCTTCGATCTTGGCTTCTAGTGGACGGATTTTGTCGTGCCATAGCTCGTTTGAAAGCTAAGAGTGAGACAAATTCACTGAAAGAATCGGCTTGTTCATATCTGTCTTCGTTTAGATGACATTCGATATAAGATTTTCTTTTGCAAACCTGTAATAAAAATTGGTGCTGATGTCATATTCTCAGCCTTCCGAAGCGTTTTTGCTTGCTTTTTCATGGATTAGGCAGCTAGCAATTGGACATTCTACCAATAATGTTCATTGCGCTATGTACACATTAGCGAATGCAAAAATGCTGTCTCTTGCATTTTACTAAATAAGATAATTTATCCTGATCACATGCCTTTGTTGCTGAGGTTGACGACAAATAAACACCTATTTGGAAAATGCCGTAACCAGTCATTGCGTGAAAGTTGAGTTGAAAAGAGTCAGATTTTTAGAGATATTATTTATTATTATTACTGTTCTAATGTTCAAAATTTTTCGATTACCATCCAGTAATCATCTTCAGGTACAAGAGACTAGGGTTAGTAGAAGTTTAAAATATAAGGAATTTGAAAATGATATTTACAATGAGATGACATGGTGATTTACAATGCAGATATGAACAGGTTGAACTTGATTACATATCTTTACCAGTGGCAAAAATATATAGACCTGACAGGATGGATGAATTCTATGTTGTGTAAATCGACACAGCTACTGTTTTCTGAAATGTCGGGGAAATTCTTGTCTGCATTCTAAAAGCGTGATCAGCTGCTTCAGTCTGCGCATTAGAGCTGTTGTTAAACCAATTGTAGTCATGTGCGATGTATTCATGCCCCCGATGACTTCAACATCAAAATGGAATCTTCAGCACATTTTCATTACAGGGCTGTTCTCTTTTCGCTTTTACAGTATATTTCATTAGAGCGACAGATCTTTCCAGCTTCCTAACTTTATTTTGACCGCGTTTGAGAGCGATAGTCGACTCCAACATTGCGGCCACAGCAGACTCTTCAAAAATACATTTACAAAATTTGATTCCGAAGCTTTTATTGATATTTTTTCAGCATTTATAGATGACAGAGTTCTCCATAGGGTGGGGTTTTGCAATGTGGAAATTCCAAAACTGACTTTTTCATATTGGACCTTTTACTGACGAAATAAAGGTACATTCTTATCAAAAGTCATTTAATAAAATCGAAAGTGTATACACATTGGGGATTTAATAAATGCGGAGTTACCACTCTCTACCTAATATACCTACTCTATGGGTTAAGGTCTTTTGTACTTCTGTAATTTCAGGTCATAATATTACTCTGAAATATGCTATTTTGTCAGCAATGAGATATTTTTTCTTCATTATCAATTTCTTAATGATTCCCGTTCCTAAATCCCCGGAAGAATTCAAACTCTGTAATACTTCGCACATTGAACGCATGTTGGCAGAAGACTATGTTTAACAAAAGGTTTAGCATGTCTGTATGATCAATTAACACACATTAAAAATCACTATTTTCAAAGAATTGACAAAGTTTGCTTCAATGTTCACTTTCTTCAATTATTCAAAAGGATAATTTCGTTATGCCGCTTCCAATAACGGTCTTCAGCAACTTTCTCTACTCCTGGGAAGTCATAGAAGGCCATAAGAAATGTGTGGTGATTGTAGGTATAATTCTTTCCAAGAGATTCTTCTAATTTCTGTAGTTGCCAACTGAACTCTTCGAAAGAATCAGTGCGATCATCAAATTTTCTGAAAATCGAGAGAAACACACTTGCATGAAAAGCGAATGAATTTGATTCCCTGGGGGTCATACAAACTTTACATCGGCAGCATAGATATGCAACAATGATAGAGATTTGCAGAATTTTAAACAATTTCATTTGAACATCTGAAGTCAAACAATCTTAAATGTACGGTAGTGCATTTTTCTAGCAACTGATTTTGATCATATTGCATAATTATACATTTTCTTTTCATATCTGCAGAAATGATTTACAGAGAATATGCAATTCAAAATATTTGTCTGATAGATGTCTGACCCTTTTATACCTTTAATGCGGACCTTTTGCCTAACAGTGTATTGTAGATATCACATCTCTTTCTTTAGCTAGCAAAGCAGATAATACTTTATTTACTCTAATCATAGACTTCTAAAGAGAAGTCTATGCTCTAATGCACTGGAGAGAGCGTGATCTATGCTAATTATGAGTGCTCTTGTCCTGCTTTAGGGTAAACTAGATCTGTGAATAGATATTTTCACGATTGATGAAGTTAAATTTCTATTTAAATACTTTTGATAATCATAGATGTGTGACCTGTCAATGGTCAATCACAATAATGCATGCTATTGTGTAGCTTTCTATGTCTGCAGGTTAATAAATCCCGCAATCAGGTCGTTATATGGCACCATAGAAATCAACAATACCATAGAAAGTACTAGAATGGAAATTGCATGAAAATTATGGCACACGCAGGGGGAACTTAGTTGGGGCAAAATGCAAATTGTACGAGCTGGTTTCCTTGTTTTCTGGTTGGGATTTATATTTATCAGGGCAATTTGTGATCTGGATTGTTGCCCCTTGTCCAAAGATCATGTGCACAAAAGCAATAATGAATTTACAAAATACTGCAGCGACAGGATGACAAAGAAGGAAATCCTCTAAAACGTTCTGTATGATCATCATTTTGAAATATCGCTCCTATAATCTATCAAGAGTATAATCAGACACATATGCAACTTGTAATGTCGATTTGCAGAACATGCATTACTCCAGCTTGAAATCAGAGGCCAAGAAATGTTAGAGCATTTATTTTACTTTAAAGGGCCCTGTTCATTACATTTGAACAATTTTCAAAATCTCTGCATGCATTCGACTATCAGCCGCCAAAATATCATCAAACTATTTCACATAAGTCATTCATTGATTAATTGAGTTCCAGCGACATTCTATTTATCTGAGAAACGATTGTAGGTAAAGAAGATTTTAAGTGTGCTTATTCCAGAAAAACACTAGATTTCTTAACCGCTTGATCGAGAAATTATCCAATGATTAGAAATTTTATCTGTGAATTCTTGAGATGCTCTTCCAACCAGTACAGCGACCACTTTCAATATGACTCTGTGAACCAAATTTTAATTCGTATTCCAGTGTTGAAAAATTGTATAATAGTTGTCAATGACTGGCACAAATGGACACAGTATATTAATCCATGGAATAGTAAGCTATTTCATATGATACAATACCACCATCTCACTAAAATTCTCTTCATAAAGATCCGGTAATTTGCTGTCAACAACTTCCACAAACAACTTGGCAAATGGTTTGACTATGATATAATGTTTTAGATCGAATCTGATCTACAAACCATAGATTTTTCCATGTGCCATCATTGTACATAGACAAGATATCAAACTTCCATTCTAGTGTACTATTATCTACTTCTATGTATGGCACCATAATTACCTAGATATATTTCCTAGATTATTTAACAACTTTGCAACGATTTACATTCGACTTACATGCATGTAGTTGGTGGCTATAAGCGTAATAGAATTTAGTTCGGGAGCTACTGACACTTTCTTCCTAAATTCGTGCACAAAGGGCCTTATAGCATGGATTTGTAGCTCTTGAAGCGGTGAATATAAAAATCAAATTCTTGAGTGTCACAGCCAGTCGCTCTCGGTTATAGGTAGGATTAAAGGATTCACATTGGGATCCAATGGTAAAATTCAAGAAATATCTATGGATTGTGAAACACTTGGCAATTTTCGGACATTTTCTTTTATAGAATTGAAACTATTTATCAGAATACCATGAAATTTGAAACATGATTGAGTTCAGAACATCAACTTCGATATAAAAGTTGAAGTGAGTCACATGATTCAATATTTGATGTCTAAGAGCCTCTGCAAAATGAGTAAATTTCATGTTTTGACTTAATTTTGGCGATTTTACTCATTTTGTAATGTCCAAATTAAAATTGATTTCTAATATTATAAAAATCATCTGGATTTCTGCCTTCAAGTGTGAAAAGTTTTGTATTGGACTTGCAATCGATCACTTTGCTTTTGATGCAGTAATGAATGTTTTTGTCTTTTACTGCGCTCATTGAGGGCAACCATTTTGTTGAACGATGATAACTCCGATGATCTTCATTCTTTGTAGAAGGAACCTTTTGACTGCACAACGTGAGTGCACAACGTATATTTTGTAGTGAGACAAATCAAGTACATGTCACGTTCAAATTATTATCAGTCGATCTTGAGCTAGAGCGCCTCTTTGGATGATAAACAGAACTTTTCCTTTTATTGTCTCCGTCAATATTACGTGGAGTGTAATCAACCAAATACATATTGCATTCCTTTACAAAATTTCGCTAGGTGTCCTGCCTGCTAAGTAACATTGTAAGCCACATCTAAGCTTTCAAATAACACCATGAATGGTCTTACCTTACAAGGATCCGCTTTTTGGGAAACTTGGTCATCGTGATTCGACTATCGAAAGGCTTTGGGGCATTATTGAGAGTCTTCACGTAGAAATGCATCGTCATAATGTAGGCGTATGGTTTGTTTCCAGGCTTCATTTCAAGTAATACTGGCAGTGACATGTTGTACACGATATCTGAAAGACGAACAAGAACCATCTTTTACCACTGCATGTTAATCCAATAACACCCTGTGCAGTTTTTTGGCAAAAATGAAATGTTCTATGTTTTGTCTCAGCAACTGAAAGGTACTACGTCTAGAGCCATAATTTTCGGCATGATATGTCTTCAGGTCTTTTTCTAATATGTGCATGCGCTGTTATCATGTTTCTTATCGGCGACGTATGCAAGAATGCGGTTCAATATAAAGTGGGCCAACATGTTGGTGTGCAGCTTCAGAAATCAGATGTTTATTTGCACAGATGTTAATGCACATGATCAGAAATCACCTGAAGAGACATCATGCGGAAAATTGTGGCTCTTGAAGTAGTACTTTTCACTTGATAAGAGAAAACATCGGAGCGGTGGAGTGCTCCGGAAGTTGACTCTAATTTCCCCCTCTATATCTTGAAAATGTCGGTTAAGTATCTTACTTAACAGATGCAATACTGAGATGTCGAAGTTTGTGACTACTAGAAGAATCTGTTTGTCTCTCCTTTTCCGAGTGGGGAATTAAGTAATAGCGGTATTCTGAAATACTTTTTCCGCAAAGTGCATACGAGGCCTTTCGACCAGTTCTCTTTCAGGCATTACACCGGTCTGAAACAGATACACTAGCATTTGAAGTGTGAACAGTATACACTCCAGCAATGACAAATCATTGATATCTTTAAACAAAGATGAGAAATCATTAAAAATAATATTAATTACCTTCCCGTTGCCCCTTAGAAAGATAGCTTTCCTGTTACTGTCCAATCAAATGTAATCTATTATTTTGTGTGTGCTTGCTGATGCAGATACATCGGCTTCTTCAAGAAAGGGTAAACGAGCACTATATGCCAAAATGACTGCGTTTAGGTAATACTCGACCACATGCCAAAAATCCTCCGTCCAACTCTATTATGCACTGTATTTGAGCAAAAATATCAACGTTCGAAAACGACTTTTGGCGTGTTATTTCATGTGGGGCGCAGTAATCTGTTGCGTGTGCGCATCGCCGAGGCATTGCACATCAAACGCCTCCCGCCAAAATTGTGTGCTCAAAAAGAAAACGTTTTGTCTTTAGTTTTACCTTGGTAATTAACTTGAACTAATTTTGCTTTAAGTGATTTCTTATCTCTACATATCAATGATTTATCATTTGCAAGGTCTACACACTTCAAATGTTAGTGTATCTGCTTCACATTGGTGTAATGCCTGAAAGAGAGCCGGTCCAAAAGCCTCGCATGTACTTTGCGTTGTTTTTCTTTTCAGATGCTGCAAATCGTCAAACTTCTTTCATACTTGTTAAGTCAAGTAACCATGCAATTGATGAATTTGTCAAATCTCAACAAATGTAACCAACACGAGACATGAGGCCCAACAGGCCGAAACATGTCTCGTGGTGGTTACATTTGTTGACATTTGACAAATTCATTAATTGCCTGGTTAATTGTCTTAACATGCAATGAGCAGAACCTGCGTGAAGCGCCTCAATCTGCGGTATTACGTGGTTGCAGAATGCAATCCGCTGTCAACGTGCCTGCGTTAAAGCAGTGCCTTCCTGGCTAATTCGCGCTCTCAACAGATGGTCCGGTGGCCTTGTGGTTAGAGGGTATGCTTGCACGTCCTCTAGCTCCAACGTCGCTGGTTCAAACCTACCCACGACTGATGAGGCCCAACAGGCCGAAACATGTCTCGTGGTGGTTACATTTGTTGAGATTTGACAGATTCCTTCATACTTCTTCCGGTTGTCAGCTTAGATTGGGAGGAGAATAATATCATAGCATTCGAGGCCAGCGAGTGATAGAAAGTGGATGACATGCGGTTGTACCGCTCTGAAGGAAAGAAAGGCTGCAGAATGATACAAAGCACATTCCTACACAAGACGGTCTAATCAAAGCTGAAGGGAAGTTGTTGCCAGAATTTCATCTACGCGAATAGGTTGTAGTTAAAGCTGACGCGAGAATTTCCTGATTAACAATATTCTTCATTAACACCAAAAAAGAATGAGTTGATCAAAAAATGAGAAATTATAGAAATTTCATTCAAATAACTCACTACAGAATGATATATAATTTCACCACTTACTTTCCGAATTATGGCCATTGATGTATCGGAACAGGCGATCGAACATTCTAATTGCACTTGTCCAAAAGTAATATCCGATGGCTGAGGTGGAAATCCAGTTCGTCTCTCCATAATCTCTCACTTCATAATTCTGAAACAACGGGAACAACATTTCACTGGAGACATGATTTCATCAGCCGTATCCATGGTGCTCCGACCTGCTGTGTTTTTGCCGTCGTCCTCCAAAACTGAAGCCTACGCATCTGTGACTATTAGTTCTGTCGTGGTTTCAAACTTATCATCGAAAATCATTGGATATGGCCCTCTATAAGGTCCAAAATATGACCAATTTGAAAAGTGTTTTTTTAAGGTTAGATTGTTTGGTACTTTTCTTCTTCCCTCCCCCCACATTTTTGTTGCTAACACCCGCGAGTGCTGCATGATCAACGATCTTCAGTTGCTCCTATATAGACCTAAGTGCAGTCTCACTACCGTCGCAAAAGCTTTGAGTGTGTGAAATTCCTCTTGTCTGTAGAAAATTCACAGCAGACAACCATTCCGCACAAAGTTCATAACACAGCTGTATTCTAACTGAGTATGCAACCCCTTAAAGAAAAGGACGTCTTCAAACTGGTTGAAATAACGTCTAACTTGTCTAATAATAGATTTGATGTTTTTCTTTATTAATAAATCAATGAATGCAAACGAAAGTGAATGTTAATGTCTAATACATCGATTTTGTCACAAATATCTTAATGAAAATTACTTATAATTTATGTTACTACAGGTCTAAATATAGCCTCAATTTGGTCAGTATATGACGTGACGATACTCATCTATATTTCGCGATAAAGACGTGTATTGCAACTGAACTTAATTTAGTCTTCTATATATAGATGATATGATACCGGTGTTACGAGATTCAGTTTCTCTAGGTCTGAATTTCCGATAGGAAGTTGTAAGCCGTGTCTAAGTTTCCCCCTGGGAAACTGAAACCCAGAAATATTTTCCTAGTAGGAAACTGAATGTCGTAACTTTGGGATGATTTGTGTGGATGCGTCTTGTCATACAATGCCAGCAAGCATTCTGTCACAGGTACGAACTATGAAAAATAGGAATTTCGCCATAATTCTCTCGCATGTTTCATTTACTTGCATGTACATACTGTATACATCTGTGTTGTTTACATGTAAATCATTCGAATTTTTCTTTCAAGGTGTATCTCCCTACCGAGCGGTCTTTGGATCCGAACCGCTGTTGCCATGCGACTCGACCCAAGCAATGGACGCCCCTGAGACGCCCGATCTCACCCCCGCAAGTCTTCAAGCCACACTCGCTCAACGGGACTCGGCGAGGGCCTGCCTCTATCAAGACATGCTGCGGAGGATCAAGGCGTCCCAGGAGAAGATGGTGCGCTACCATCAACGAAGGAACGCCAACGCTGGACAGGAGTTCGCCGTCGGCGATGAAGTTCTCCTCCGCAACAAGCGTCGGGACGACAGAAAAGGAGGCAAGATGGAGAACCACCTGGTCTAACGACGTCTACCAAGTGACTCAGGTGCGAGGCCGAAGCACGTACAAGCTGAAGAACAAGTCTACACACACGTTTCTTCAAAAAACTGTGAATGGTATTCATTTGAAGAGATACCACCGATAACTTTCTTTGTTCCATCTATCTATAAAGTCTAGTTGTTTGTCAAATATTGTTTTCATCTTGTTCATGATTGATTCTTTTAGCAATAGGAAACGAGACCATCATAGGAAAATAAGACGTCTGACATAGAAAGTAGAAGGTAGAAATATTAGGTAGGAAAATAATGACACGGGGAAGTTAAGACACACACTATTCACAGGAGTTTCTGTTTCCGACCGGAAAATGTAATCATAGTCTCATTTTCTGATCGGAAAATGAAATCATACTTTCAGTGTCCGGTAGGAATCTTAAACAGAGGGAGAGCAAGAACTGTAACACCGGGCATCATATCGTTGAAATTTAATGCAGATGTTCATACCGAATAAGTCAAAATAGTTCAAAAGGATGCTTTAACAAACAATCATAAGCATATCAGAAACACGGGGAAAGAAAAAGGAATTAACATGTAAATTTTCAATTTGAAAGTGTAAAAATATTTTTTCTGATTTGTTTCTCAATGCCATGCAGTCGCCTCTATTCATAAGAAATGTAATATGAATTATCTTAGTTGATTAGTTATAAAGAAAAGTTCTGAAATTATGTATATTACTCTATGAAGCATGTATACTTTTTCTATTGAAGCTATTGTACGTAATGCAGATTTATGAGAAATTTTGTTATTAATGATTATTCAACATACTGATGACTTATTGGAATTTTTCTACTTAAGATAGTACCAAGATCAGTTCTTGTAGTAATGCAGCAAGTAAACATGTTGTACTCTATGATGTTAAAAAGTTTTACAAATTTTGTTTTGAGTGTGTGAAATTCCTCTAGTCTGTAGAAAATTCACAGCACTTGCTTTGTCATTCACAGCAGACAACTATTCCGCACAAAGTTCATAACACAGCTGTATTCTAACTGAGTATCCAAGGCACCAATCCTTCATCCCAGGGTCTAAGTAAAACTTCTCAGTGATGTTGTCCTATCACTCAGTGTCAGATCATATCTCTATTCCAAATCCAATGTGAATTTGACGAAATTTGATGAATTTGGAAAATTTAGAAAATGTGGGGGAGGAACAGAAGTTCCGATTGTTTTCATCATTTGCAAACATTTGCGTGACGCGTGTGACATTGAGTGATGCGTTTCTTTAATGTGCGTCTATGAATCATATCATGATCTTCCATCATGCCATAGACATCGAATAGAGCATTGGAGATTTAAATGTTGTGGAGATTCCACGTGGGCCTAATAAAGTTCTAATAATTCCACATCTCAGCAAAGCTGGAACTTGGCCGATTTTTTCGGCCAGGCCCGGATGAATTATTCGTTAAGGCCCAGGTGACAGAGGACATCGCTTTCTGAACTTTACCATCCTTCATGAAAATATCGGTTTCGTTAGTTGAACGGAATCGCCTTAAGAATCAATCTAAGAAGCTGATTTTTGATTACATGATTGCGTTCTCTCTGTATGCACCATCTCTGTAAGTAAATTGATTACTGTTGAGCAGTGAGGTGAATTTCTAAACATTCATTACACAGTAAATTTTCACTTGTTTTAAATAATGTGGATCGCCTGTCTATCACGTTTAATTTGGAACTCATTCAATAGACCGATAGTTACCTATTCTTCCAAGTTTTTTGAGACTTATTAAAGCCAGGAAAGCGGAAAAACTGAAGACATACATTTGAAAAAAATGAAATCTTATAAGTCAAAAGTTAAAATAGATATTCAATCGGTTGCTTTGAGCAAAATTCTAGAGAAATGTCAACGGCCCATCGTTGTTTAACATCATCTACATAAGATGCACTTGACACCTTCAATTCATAATCATATTACAGCGCATAGAGGCGAAGAGCAACAGCGTGGTGCTTGACCAGACTTAATCCCTAATTTCCTTATTTTTCAATATATCTAATGATTCAATGCTTCCGGCTTTCACGAGGTCAAAATGATGTTTCAATGCGCCTTGCTCTTGGCAGCACCATGAAAAATGGCTTGCCGGCTGGGAATCGAACCCAGTCTTCGAACTGCTAACGCGGCATGAAGATCACCAAGACCAGCGAAGCACACCCTCCATGATCGTGTCCAGAGCAAGTAAAGCTTTCAGTGCGCATTATGACGTTACCTTCCTGGTTTGTTTATGTAACAATAGCAAGTAATGGAGGGGGTGCTTCGCTGGTCTTGGTGATCTTCATGCCGCGTTAGCAATTCGAAGACTGGGTTCGATTACCAGCCGGCAAGCCATTTTTCATGTCATTTCTTTTCATGTTCATGCACCACTGTCTATAAAGCTAAACGTTCAGATTTCGAGAGCCTCTTAACCAACATGTTGACCCACGTCATCCACATTGAGCCACATTCTCACATACATTGCCGATCAGATGCATCATAATAACACATGCACATCATAGGAAATGATCTGAAGACATTCCATGTCAAAAATAATGACTCTAGGCTTAGCACTTTTCGTTTAATCAGAGAAAACAAAAAATTTCATTATAGCCAAAAACTTCAATCTGCGTCCCATTGGATTTATATGCGTTTTTCTTTGATCTTGTCTGACAAGAAGAGGAACTCACTACAACTCGGCAGGCGTGCAGATTCGCAGTAGTCCGAAGATGTACATCATTCTGTGAAAGTCTCATTTTCGGCCTCGTTCCCTGCAGAAACTCGCTCTGGCTGCCGGACTATGTAAATCTTGCAGTAGATAATGATGACAACAATAGTTCTTCATAAAAAAGTGAAGGTTAATCGTAAAATCCGCTTACTTTATTTGTAGTGACAATTGTAAAATCAGGGCAATCCAGTTTGTGGCAGAACTCTGGCTTAGGATGTGGTTTAGGATTTGGCTTCGGATGTGGCTTAGGACTTGGCTTAGGAGGTGTTGGTGTTTTATCTTCAGAATTTGCGATGATGTCCGGAATTTCAAAATATACCCTTGCAGCCGTTGCAGAGGCCACCAGGCAAAGTAAACACAACGCCGCAGCAACTTTCATAGTGAAATTCTCTACGGAATCTTTATATGCAGTCGAGAGATGTTTCAATTCTTATATAGAATTTGAATTGTTTCATTTTACGCAAGACTTCAACTTTCAAACTGTCTGTGCATCTTTCACCTTCATTAAAATGTCTTGAATTGCGTCAGGTCTGTACCAGGTGAACGCATCTGCAATGGTCCAGGTGCTGACACTTCATGTCAAGTGGTTAGTCGGTTTAGAGATTGCGTCAGTGTCCAACATTGTTCCAGCAAATGGTCAAAAGACGACGGCTACTGGAAGTCATTCGAAAATTGGCTGTCAGGTAAACGTATAATAGTCCGGCAGCCAGAGCGAGTTTCTACAGGGAACGAGGCCGACAATGAGACTTTCACAGAATGATGTACACCTCATAGTCCGGCAGCCAGCACGAGTTTCTGCAGGGAACGAGGCCGACAATGAGACTTTCACAGAATGATGTACACCTCATAGTTCGGCAGCCAGCACGAGTTTCTGCAGAGAATGAGGCCGACCATGAGACTTTCACAGAATGATGTACACTTCATAGTCCGGCAGCCAGCACGAGTTTCTGCAGGGAACGAGGCCGAAAATGAGACTTTCACAGAATGATGTACACCTCATAGTCCGGCAGCCAGCCAGCACGAGTTTGTGCAGGGAACGAGGCCGACAATGAGACTTTCACAGAATGATGTACACCTCATAGTCTGACAGTCAGAACGAGTTTCTGCAGGGAACGAGGCCGACAATGAGACTTTCACAGAATGATGTGCACCTCATAGTCTGACAGTCAGAACGAGTTTCTGCAGGGAACGCGGCCGACAATGAGACTTTCACAGAATGATGTGCACCTCATAGTCTGACAGTCAGAACGAGTTTCTGCAGGGAACGAGGCCGACAATGAGACTTTCACAGAATGACGTGCACCTCATAGTCTGACAATCAGAACGAGTTTCTGCAGGGAACGCGGCCGACAATGAGACTTTCACAGAATGATGTACACCCTATGTTTATTACGAATCTGCACGTCTGCCGAGGTCTAGTGAGTTCCTCTTCTTGTCAGACAAGATCAAAGAAAAACACAGGAAAATCCAATGGACGCAGGTTGAAGTTTTTGGCTATAATGAAATTTTTTGTTTTCTCTGATTAAACGAAAAGTTGACATGGAATGTCTTCAGGTCATTTCCTATGATGTGAATGTGCTATTATGATGCATCTGATCGGCAATGTGTCTGAGAATGTGGCTCAATGTGGATGACGTGGGTCAACATGTTGGTTAAGAGGCTCTCGAAATCTGAACGTTTAGCATTATAGACAGTGGTGCATGAACATGAAAAGAAATGACCTGAAGACATTCAATGACAAGAATTATGACTCTGGGCTTGGTACCTTTCATTTATTAAAGAAAAAAAACAAAAATTTTATTGTAGCGAAAAATCTGAGTCCCATTATATTTGCATGTGTTTTTCTTTGATCCTGTCTGACAAGAAGATGAGCTCACTAGAACTCGGCAGACGTGCAGATTCTTAGTGGGCATAGGGTGTACATCATTCTGTGAAAGTCTCATCTTCGCCCTCGTTCCCTGCAGAAACTCGTTCTGGCTGCCGGAATATGAGGTGTACATCATTCTGTGAAAGTCTCATTTTCGGCCTCGTTCCCTGTAGAAACTCGAGTTGGTTGCCGGACTATGAGGTGTACATCATTCTTTGAAAGTCTCATTGTCGGCCTCGTTCCCTGCAGAACCGCTCTGGCTGCCGGACTATAACAAGTGCTTCAATGAGGGAAGATTAGAAAGAAGTAAAACTAACAATCAAAACAGTGAATCATTAGCAAATGATGCACTCGCACCTAATACTGCATGACCAGTGACCACAACATCAATATACAGTATCAACCGTGCTGGTGTGAGGTTGTGTCTGAGCTGTTCTTCCGTGCAAACTCGTTATTTCATTGCCATTTCTGGAAAATTTTACACTCGTCGATTTCTCTTCGTATCATCGTCGTCATTGTGTAATTGTCTTTCATCAATTTGGTCGTCCTTCGGTGCTAAACTGAATTTTTTTCATTTCGAGTTCCTGTTAAGTAAGTGATTTTCACAGACTGAATCGGCAAGTTTGGCTGCAGAAACTCGTCAAGTCTTGACGGCGGCACTACGTCACGTAATTTGCCTTACTTTCTGGATTATCTAGTGGTTCAAAGCGTCTTGCGTGTCAACTGGTGGGTTGGTGTATCCGTATCGTCTTGGCGTTGCTATCGCATAGTTTCAGGATCGAATCGCTTACCGTTTTGATGATGCCTGTAGATGATGATGCAATTTCCTTTTCATCAGTTCGGCGTATGTCTACAACGCAAGTCAACAAATTGACGAAGCAGCAGCTGCTTTTGGTATTGAAGGATGCTTTTGCTTTTGCTGATGACAAAGACAATACATTTCAGAGTGATTTAAGTACACCCGCGCTGAAACAGGTCGTTTGTGAAGCTGTCTCAGAGATTAAGATGGAGTTGCAACAAGAAAATAAAATAATGATTTGGAGGTTCTCTTACTGCTAAGATTAATGGTATTTCCGAATCAATTAGCAAATTGAATTGCGACATTCGCTCTGACTTCATTAGAGAGCTTGATGATAGAGAATCAAGAAAGAACAATTTAATGGTTTTCGGTTTGAAAGAGTCTGACTCTGCTACTGTGGCACATCGTGATTTTGATAGGAAAAGTGTGTCTGATCTGTTTTCTAACATATGTCCACATGGTCAAAATGCACTGTAAACCGTAGACCGACAATTATCCTACAAAATTGCTGACAAAATCAACCGACGATTGTCACCTCCAATATCCTGCGATATCCGACGAATTTGTAGGTTCTCCACCGACATCGAAACAGATGCTTTGTATGAAAATTAACTAAACAAAAGCTGTTGAATATTGATTGATTTTTTCGACTAGTGATTGTTTGACTTTTGGGCAATATGTATTATTGTGTGGCAAAACCATGATTTATTTTGATATAATTTAATTAATTACCTACATTTTTGATATATTTAAGCTATAATTCATTGCTATTCATTTTGTCGCTTTTTGTCGGATATTGTAGATGTTCAGTGGCAATCATCCTACAAGAACTAATAATGACCGACAAAATAGATTTTGTAGGATAAATGTCTGTCAATTGTCAGTCAACGGTTTACAGTGTGTGAAGGTCATGCGTTGCTTCAGGGTTGGCTCAAAACGGACGGGTCATAATGAAAAAGATAAGCCATTGAAGGTCATACTGCATAACTATGAAGACAAAGTAATGATTCTTAAGAAATGTCGTAATTTGCGGAATTCTGTCTACAAGAATGTGTATATAAAGCGGGATCTTACTCCCCCCCCCAATTGGAATATGAAAAGCTTCTCAAAGTTGAACTCAGAAGGCGCAAGGTGAAGACGTGTACATAAGGGATGGCAAAATTCATGTAGCGAAAAATGCGCATCCCTCTGTATGACACAACGTGGCCATGTATCTAAGCTTATTGCTAGTTAATGCAAGATCAGTTGCCTCTGTTGGCAAAATTGACGATTTGCGCCTATCTTGTGTGTGTTTACGTCCAACTATTCTCATAGTTACTGAGACTTGGCTTAGAAACATACATGACGATGCAAGCTTCATCATAAATGGCTACAGTCTTTTTCGAAGCGATCGTTCTGATAGATTTGGCGGCGGAGTAGCCATTTGGATTGATTCTGATTGTCACGTTAAAAATGTCCGCGCTGAATGTATTCAAAATTCAAGTGAAATTCTGCTTATTCATTATGTGCTTCGCAAGATTCAATATATTCTTATCGGTGTATATGTGCCTCCAAACTTGATTGTTTCTGTGAGAAATGTAATTACTGATTTTCTTGTTGACCAGTTTGATCATTGGACTTTAAAGTACCCCGACATTCATGTAATTGTTGCTGGTGACTTAAACAATAACTTGAACAAATACAAATGAGTTATAACGATCCTATGATTTAATCGATAAAGTGTTGTCTCCTACACGTGGAGATTCCATCTTGGATCGTTTCCTTGTAAGTCGATCATTATGTGATGTTTATGATAATGCTATTCTGGGACCACCCATCAGCAACGCTCGACGTGGTTTACATTCTCAAATTCTTTTGCGTCCGTTGGCATTGTTTGACAATTCTGTTGATTCGCGTACTTCTCTTGTGTATGATTTCAGCGACACTTCAATCGCTAACTTTTATAGACGTTTGTCTGAGCATTCTTTTCTAAGTGTTTATCATGAAAAAGACATCAATAAAAAGTCGATTTGTTTTATGACATATTTATGGATAGCATTTCTGTAATTCCATGTAAGGTTGTCACAATGTCTTGTCATGACAACCAATGGATGACCCCCTACTTGAAAGATCTGATAAACAAAAGATGGTCGACTTATCGAAGTGGTAACATGGAAGCCTATAATATCCTAAAAATGAAATGCAAGCACGAGGTTTCAAAATGTATAGAAAACTGGTCTACACGAGCAAGGTCATCATCTCGAAATATTTGAAATATCGTGGCTGATATAAACGGTAAAAGTGTGAAAGATCCGTTGCAACCGATTATCAATGAATACCAAAGTGAAGAAGAGGACGCTAATGCAATAAATGAACACTTTGTAAAAGTTTTCACTGCTAACCAGGATTTTGTGTGTCCCATAAATGATGATAATTGATGTCCGCTTTCTGAGCCATATCATGTTTTCATGTTTTTAGAATAGCTTTCTATTTCTAAAGCGACTGGTTCAGATGGCATCTCCAATCGAATATATAAGTTAGCAGTTCCTTTTATATCTGAGCCTTTTTGTCATATTATCAATACATGTGTAATGTATAGAAAAGTGCCAGACCCACAGAATTAGACAGGTCGTCTCTTCTTCTGTTTGACTAGAAGGGAAGCATTGGAACATGTGACGTTATTGAAATGGCACAATCTCCTGACTAATTTCCATAGCAATCGAACAATGAGCAACCACTTCAGCATTAAACAAACCAAATGTGCAAGATTTCAGTGACTTATCAACCAGATCACACAGCAAAGAGACAGACGATGTCAAGTTCTACAGAGAAGTTTGTGAACGTTTTTTCATGCGCCTGCTAACTTTTTTTAAAATGATCGGAGGGCCCAACATTATCGAGAAAACTTTTGCGCAATAATCTGAATTCTTCGAATCTGAAGGAGTCGTGGCGATCGGAGCATTTTGAATGAATTCAGAGCAATCCGCAAGCGGCGCAGGACTATTTTTCCTATCTCTGTAAGGTATTAAAAATTCTTTTTGCCCACTTGTTAAGTTCCTGCATGTGCCATCTGTTTGAATCAGTTTGCACTTCTAGCAAAGTGATACGATTAAACAATCTAATTCTGTGGCCAGACCTTTTTAAGTTTTGCTCGGTTACGCCGGTCTCTAAAGTTCCAAATGCCGGCATTGACCAACTGAGACCTATAACTTTGTTAATCCTTCCTGCTAAACTTTTCGAACATCATGTCCTCAGGAATATTCGTCAAATGGTCTGTGATTCTTTTCCGCCATTTCAGTATGCCTACAAAAGTTTGGCTAATACTACATGTTGCCTTATTTCCATCCACGATGCTGTAACAAAATTTTTAAAATGTGATGAAGTATCGGCTTGCATCATGATTAATAATGATTAATTTTTCAAAGGCATTTGATACATTGAGTCACGAAACTTTGTTAAGCAAGCTAGTGCATGGTTTTATTCGTTTGACTGATTCATATTTAAGAAACAGATTTCAAAATGTTAATAAGCTTGGTAAATCATTCAGCTCATTTCTGCTGATGTCTAGTGGGGCTCCTCAAGGTTCACTTTTGGGGCCTTTCTTATTTGCTGTCTATTGTCATGATTTGAGAACTTTGTATGATACCACACATATGACACAATATGCTGATAATATTTGTGAGATTTTTCCAATAAAGAAGTGTTCGTTTCAAGAATCAAAAAAGTTGTTAAATCTGAATATTGTCATCTGAAAAGCTGGGCTTATGTCAATGATTTTAAATTTAATTGTGATAAGACCAAAGCTATTATATTTTGTAAGAAAGGCATTGTACTAGATTTTCCTTGTGACATCGAAATTGTGGATAAATTGAAAATTTTGGGAGTTTGGTGGAATTCGAATTTAAACTGGAATACACATTTTGTTGATGCTGAAACACGTTGCTCTAGACGTTTATACATGCTGAGAGTTTTGCGATCTGTTCACGACGAGCTATGGATTGTCTTTATGTCAAATGTACAAAGTTTGCTTCTGTACGCTACTCAACTTTTCGGAGAACTGTCCTATTTTTGTAAGCGCATCATCCGCAAGATTTTTAAACGTTCAAAGAAGATTATCTGTCCTAACATGTGTAAATGTTCCAACACTTGAAAACTTTTTAAGAAGACGCTTGAAATACTTTGAAGATTTTTATGTTAAATGTCATGACTCGAATCCTCTCTCTACACGATGTAACGACACATTTAAGAAACGGTCGCATTTTTGTTGAGGCAAGTTGCACAAAATGCAGACAGAATTGCAGAAAAAATGCATGACATTGATTGTCAATAATTTACAAGATTTGATGTAACCTTTATTACTTTGCGATTTTGAAATAAATTGATCTCTCTCTCTCTCTCATATCTCAATGATAAGACTCTATAAATTTTACATTCGTAATCATTCGGATGAATGTTTTATCAAAACGAACATATTCTTGTAGGAGTTAGACGAGTAGACATACTTTGCACTTTCGTGATTGCGGGTTGATGAACAAGGGAGAGTTTGAAGAAGAAATTTATTGACTTGACAAGAGGATTTATGCAGAGAATTTGTCCATGACGCATCCATTCGAGTAGAAAATACGGTTGGTCTTCCTGGGCAACAACATTTGATGACGTATGCTTCCTTGGAACTGATGACCGACGTTCTTGTAACCATCGGTAGCAGCAACCAAGAAATCTGTGAAAATTGCAAGCACGTCGGCCAATGCAGGGAAGAACGGACGAAATGTTTGCCATCGAATGCAGAGTCAGGCTCCGCAGGTACATCTGCAAACATGCAGAGGGAAGCTGTCGTCGACTACCACGAATGTCGAGAGCGTATAATTCTGCAATCATGCTCATGCAGTGCAGGCGTGAATATGTTGATAGTGACTTTATGTAGCCTATAATACATTAATTTCACGAAACGAAGCTGTCATTATACTCGTATTTCCTTAATTGTATTAGATGTTAAGAATTGTATCTTGTAGAATTATTGTTGGATGTTTTCAAATGTATATTGTTTTACGTGTTGTTGAAATACATAATCTGTTTAGACTAAATTCACATTATTATGGAAATAAATCAGGTTGGCCGTTTTGACCACCCTTGGTATCATTTGGATTATTTTGAGGTTGGTATTTTAAGGGTTCACGAATGTGTACAACCGTCATATGGCATTCAAGTACATCAGGTAGAGATTTAACGGTTGAAAGGAAGAAACCACTTTGTTGAAAGAAAATCGACACACAATCACTAATGTTTCATAACCTCACCCAAAGTTCAATTTCTTCTTGAATCAGGGAGAGCATCCTGTTGATCAGGCGGTTCATCACTTCTTGATCTAAACTCTCCCACCCTTGCCTTAGCAAAGCTTCAAGTCCTGAAAGACCATCTCCAGGAAGAATTGATCGCCTCACACCGTGCTTCAGTAAACTACGGACATTTTCAATTGGACTGGTGAGCAAGCGGACCACTTCAAAGTTCGCATACCGGCTTAAGCTTTGAATGAATTAGTTACACATCTCCTGTTACGGGTGGCGCTGTATTCTATGTAAATCCAGTCGGAGGGAGGATCATCCAATTGGAAGGGCAATGGAAGAATGTGCCTTTGCAAGACATTCACATATCCATCAGAATTCATGTTATCCCTTTAGATATGGAGTTCAGTTCGGCCATTCGTCAATGTCGCAGCCCAGATCAACAATCTTCCACCTCCTTGATTCGCAGGCGATGTCAAATGATCAGGAAATGCATCACCTGACTTTGATCAAACTCTCAAACGTCCATCGCGACCTCTGAGACAGACAGAAGCTTCGTCACTCCAAACAACTCGATTCCATTGAGAACGACTGAGAATGTTGCATTGCCTATTTAAACCTCAAACTCTTGTGGTTGGCGCTCAATTGGATCCCTGATGGTCTTTTTCGGTGTTAAAGTGCTCACCGTTCAGGCTACGTCTCACCGTAACGACAGAAACCGTCGGCTGTCGAAGTGAGCTCCTCAACTCGGCTGAAGACAGAGAAGAATTGTTTCTTGCCAAGCAAATAATCATCCGATCTGTTCGGAAACTTGTCTTTATTTTCCGACCGGATCCAACTTTTCTGAAAACGGAGAAAAAATAGTTTTCCACATGTGGACGATGGTCTTTGGGACGTCAGATTAATTCAAAGCTTGTTGTTTACAACTGTTGTTGTTTACAACTTCTCTGGGTCAACACTTTGATCTGGCTATGCGGACGTCTAGACAGCATACATAATGAAAGCCTGAGAATTACCATTCAAGCGCACTAGAGGATGTAAACAACTTTTCTGCCATCACCGGAAACAGAAAATTATGCAATCAATTTGGGACATCATAACTTCTCTAAAAGGGCACCGATTTCGACGAACAATGCATCAAAAGCATTGTCACAGAAAGCCCCTTCACCTTTTGTCTGATTCAGTGTCATGCTCACATGCTTTCATATGAAACATTTGAGATTTCTAAAAGTGCCTAAGTTTCCTTAGGTGCCTAAAAGTTTCTAAAAACCCTGTGGCACCTCTCAGTCGCTCCTCCCTAATCTACAAATTCACATGTGATTGCGGAAGGAGTTACGTAGGGCGCACTGAGAGGTGTCTCAGGGTTCGAATGAGAGAACACTTTCCAAGATTGCTAGAACTGGGTAAACGTCGCCGAGGTCATCAGCAGCTCCTGCGAGTGCCATTTGTCGGCATGTTTTGGATTGTGACCGCTTTGAGGGCAGCTTATTTTCTTCCTATTTCTCAGTATTAAGTGTCCCCCGTTTCTCTTTTACTTTGCCTATTTTAGAGTCTCTCTACATATCTCATCTCCGTCCATTACTTTGCATTCAAAAGGATCTCAAGCATGTTTTGATTTTGCCTTGTTGATTTTGCTTTTGCCCTGTGAGGCTCTTCGTCCATGTCTTATCTTACTTATTTGTAGTTCAACTTCTTCTATTTTGTCAATTTTGTCAATGCCTTTTACTTGTTGCTTTTCTATTTTGTGTCTTCCATTTGTATGACGTCATAGCTAGAATTCCGTCTTTTGATATCTGTGTCTCGTTGTTCGCTGTGAATTCCATTTACAATGTGTTTGACCATGTCAGTTCTGTCATTGTCACTACGGCCGTACTCCTCTTGACAAGAGGCCGCGAAAGCGCTCGAGGAAAAGACATCTGAAATGACTACCCTGCTTTGTCTTCTAAAATTTCTAAAAGTGGCGATTTTCAGATTTTGACCTCTGTCCACTTTAATCCGTGACGGATACAAATGCACGATAGCTCATTGAAAAAGCGAATACTAATAATGACTGTAATCTGCGTTAATATTTCATGAATGAAAATCGATCGGGTCACAGGTTACAAATATTCATCGTCGATGCAAAGAATTGTAAAGCGAACACAATTATGTGATAAAAGATTGACTTCGTTTAAAAGCAGTTAAAAAACCGACCGGAGGAAGACATTTCCGGAAGTAAATCATGCAGAATATGATCATCTTCCAGAACTTTGCTTAAAAATGTCATTGAAATTTCTATTCTCCGGAGAGAAGGTAGACATTCTTCCCTGCAGTTTCCCCCACACATGATTTTGTGTGAACGGCTCTAGTCGCTTAAGTCGATTCGAATCAGAGACGGAGAGTCCAACAAAGAGCGACGCACAAGACTCGATAACTGACCGAATTGAACTGAAATAAGCAGTCTTCAAATTCGGAGTCAACAGGACGAAGTATGTGAAGAGCATAAAACCTATGAGAAGCACATTTCACAATGTGCTCCACGTGCGTCGACCAGGTTCCTTTCTTATTAGAATAAACGCCTAAAACACACAGTGTATTAACCACATGAGTATGGGGTATATTCGCAGGATTCACTCGAGAATTTTGTGCTATAGTCAGCGACTTGCACTTCGCTACATTATGTTGGAACTCCACTGAATTTGACCAAGAAATCAGGTTCTCGTGATGTGTGATTATATGCTGGTTATCCTGGGATTTGAAAAGATGGAAACAGAGAGTCGTGTCATCAGCGCAGCATATTTGATTAAGTGACAATCAGGAGAATTTATTTCAAAATCACTAGTGGCAATACTAGTGGGAATACAGGAAAGACCGAATGATCGAACCCTTTGGAATTCCCGACGTGACATTCACCAAACTACTGGACGTCGTGCCTACTTGCAAAAAATTGCCTCCTGTCAGTCAAATAGTTCACGATCCAGCGGACAAAACCAATAGGAAAGTTAAAGTCAATCAGTTTTTGGACGATCTATACTCGCATTTCAGAGCATCGAATGCCTTTGAAGGCGGCTATCACGGCAGCACCTGTTGAAACATCATCGGGGCATCTTGAGACATTTCGTAATATTTTCGCGATGGACAAATGAACGATGAGCAGTTAATGCTCCTCACACAGGAATCTATAGGGAAAAATAAAACTGCATCATAGCCAATGTACTTCAAACTTATTATTTTTGTATCATATTACTTA
Source organism: Prostheceraeus crozeri (assembly GCA_907163375.1). NCBI lineage: Eukaryota > Metazoa > Platyhelminthes > Polycladida > Euryleptidae > Prostheceraeus > Prostheceraeus crozeri. The sequence continues at coordinate 71,073 of CAJQUW010003451.1, forward strand.
GCCATTAAACTCAAACAGATTTCATGTGTTACGCATTTATACGAAACCCACTTTTATTCCAAGACGCATTTATGCGAAACGTAATTAACCTCATCATAAATGCATATACTCGTACTTGTGAAGGCAATGAGTTATATTGAGCATATTTTCCTATCTGACGGAAATCTTGGAGAGTTGTAGACTGGGTAAATTAATGCTAGCGTCTTTTGATTGAACGAACGTGATATGAGTACTTTTGATGATTTTATGACACGTAATTAGATAACTACAGTCCGTTTCATAAAAAGTGGATCATCCTAAAATTTGACTAAATAAAACATAAGTATGATACAGAAAGCATTTTTCATGTTATTTCATGTCCCTAATATATTTAAATGTCCTTACATAATCTGATAAGCTATGATACAGTAACGGTTCTTAAGAAGCTAATATTTTGTGGCCCTACCCTTATTGTCAATGACATTACCAATTCGTCTAGGCATTGATTCGATGATATCGTTGATTTTTGACTGATCTAACTTTCTCCACTCTCTTTTTAACAGTGACGTAAGTTGTGATACGCCATCTGTAGGTAGCAGTGAACGACGAACGTTGCGTTTTAGAATACTCCATACATTTTCTATGGGATTCAGATCAGGAGAACGAGCTGGCCAAGATAATGTCCTAAGCCCTAATTGAGACTTGCATAAGTTGACTCTACTACTCCTGTGACACGTAGCATTATCATCCATAAATAGCCAAGTCGATGGATCACCAAGTTGATCTGTCATTTGGCCAAGGTTCATTCGTAAAACATTCACATAGCGTTCAGAATTCATGGTTCCTTGCTGTATGTGAAGTTCAGAGCGGCCATTGGTCCAAATGCCAGCCCAAATCAGTAGAGTCGCACCACCTTGTACCCGGGGACGATGTAAATGTCTCGGAATTTCCTGATCAGATTTTATCCATAATCTCAATCGACCATCACTATCCTTCAGACGGACTGATGCCTCATCAGACCAGACAACCCGATCCCATTGATTTCGCCAGTGACAATGACTCATTGCCCATCTGAGACGTCTTTTTGTATGCTGATCCGATAATTCGATCTGAGAGGGCCTCTTACAGCTATTGAAATTCGACTCAATAAGTCTTCTACGAATAGTGGACTTAGAAATAGACGAGTCTAGTGCAGCCATCTCAGTTAACGAGAGACTTGGATCAACTTTACCAAATCTTAAAATTAGGCGGTCTCTACGTTTGGATGTTTTGCGTGGACGGCCAGAGCCCTCTTTACGACAGAGTCGAAAATCATCATTATGCCATCGATGCACATTTGTGTAAGGGACATTTAGTCGCTTGCTTGTAGCTCGCAAAGAAAACCCGAGTTCTAGCAAGGCTGACACTTTGCCTTTTGTGAATGCGATCTCGTTATTGTTCATTTGTGTTTTGTATTGTTTTCAACCGGTAAGAGATAGATTTCTAGCTGAAAGCAATCAGGAGTGCTGCCAACACCACCGCAACGAAGTCAGGAAGCTATGGAACATGAAGTCCAGTTAATCACATGTAGCAGTTACATTATTGTTGATGAATAATGGTGCTATACTGGCTCTGATTGACCGATTTTCTTTATTTTTGTTTTGCTTGATAGCTTTTGGCTTGTAGGACAACATATTACATAGCAAAGGAAACAAATGTAATTTTATAAGAGTGAGGAATGATTTTGTGTAACATTGCTAAATGAAAATCAAATTATCTACTACTTTTTTATCTATAACAGGAAAACAACTCAACATTCATGCTTGAAATTTCCAACAATGATATTAGTAAGCACAACTGACATATCTTCCAAATTTCAGAGAAATCCGTTCAAGTTTGGCGGAGTTAGACAAAGTTGAAGTTAAGGCGATGTTTAAGGGTGATCCATTTTTTATGAAACAATCTGTATTTTTTTCATTTTTCGAAGCAAAGCCAGGATGTCGAACGGAAGGCCTGGATGAATTTCCCTGATTTTTCCAGATGTTCTCCAGGTTCTATCAAAAAAATCCAGGTGTTTCCAGAAACACCTCAACTTCGAGAATTCCACTCAATAGAAATATAGAAACTATATTGAAATAGTTCCAAAACAGTGTCGATGTTAGTCTTTAATCCTTGTAACCGGTTTCAGTTGTTTTACATGTACAATTCAGAGTGGAGTGACTTTTATATTATGCAAACAATTTTATTCAAAATAAAATCGCCTATAACAGGCTTGCGCAAAAGCGCATGTATGAAACATACAAAAAAAATTAGTGTTCATTACTGAATGATTCACTATCTGCCGCCAAAATCATCAGAATTTTGGCACTAAATACAACAAAAAAAGTATTACAATTTACATGAAACTGAAAAATGAACGTGTACTATTTCAATCAACCTATATAATGGTTTTGAAGAATATGTTATAACATGAATAATATACACAATTACGAGTTTCAAATTTCTAACTCCTTGATTGTGATAAAAGCGCTTTATTTCAAATTTTCTTCACTGTATGTTCAATTTCATTTCAAATGATAATCGAGCGAGCTGAATGGGAAAGGTTACCCCACGGTATTGCAAAATATTTCAATTATGAGTAGCGATACGCGTACCGCCCTTGAGCGTCTAATAAGGTTATATCATCGTCATTCATTATTCACATAATCACGAATTTGGGTTTTAGTTCTTGAATATCTTAATTCTTGAGATAGATACATACATGTACATGTATGGTGGTCAGAAATTGCACACAAGAAGATTTCGTTCGATCACTTTCTGCGATTGATTATGACACAACGTGATGAGGTTATAGCTAATTTGAGATTCGAAACAAATTAATGAAGAAGGCTATGTAGCAATGCCAAGCTTAGCAGCTTGGAATCTTTGGTTAAGGGAAGACAATTGTCATTATAATGTGCATGTACATATAGGATGTTAAGAACGATAATATCCTAACTAGTAAAATCCGTCATTTGTGATTTCCAATAGATGTTTGCGAAGACGTTTCTGCTCATCCAATTTGTCTTGTAGCACTGATGCCTTTCGCTTTCTTTCAATCTTCGCTTCTGTTTCTTGGACCTGCTTTTATGCATTCACCCGTTTCGCTATTTGTAGCGAGATGCAGAATTTCCCGCATGGAGACAGGGAACTTGAACAGATTTCCACTGCAACGCGCATGAGCATAGTTTTTTATCAAGCGTTGTGCAAACAGTGATTCTTCCTTTTGATTTTCTACCAGTAAGTCCCTGTTCGCTGAGAACCGACGTTCCATCGCCGCTTGTCCATTATTGAGACATAATATGAATTTTATGAACTTTCGAAAATCCAACGTGTTAATTGCTTTCTCTTCGTCGCATAATTTCATTAAAACAACGATCGATCATCACTTTTGTTGAATCGTTGAAGCTGTTGGATTACAGTTCTTTAGCAACGAAACGTTTCGTATTGAGTTACTATCTGCTCCAACTCCATCGATCCATTTCAGCTTTACTGGATGTTGGAGAGCAATTTCGAGCAATTGAATCTTTTGTGGGTGTTCCAAAGCCATGATTTCAGGGTCAAGGCAGCGAAAGCACGCACAAAGGGTTTACGCAAGGGAGATCTCTCTTGCAAATTTTCTGCCACAGCCACACGACTGTCCTTGCACTGTTTGCAAAAATGTCTTTGTCGTCATCATTCAGGTTTTTAGCTTCCTTCTTGTCTTCTTCCATCAGTTTGGCATCCGCCAACAAGAGTTTGGCCGGTTGTATCTCTACCATTTTTGTGATTCTATTGGTTTCAGTTCATTCAACTTCTTCATTTGTTTTAGCAATCCGTGCCATATCGTCATACCAATTGCAACAATCAACAAAGCAACCACTTAGCCTAACGCAGTAACCGAACATAAAACAGGAATCTGAAACAAAGAGCGCGCGAAATTTGTGTTTTGGCATACCGGAGTTTTCCACTTAATATACCCGGGTATATTAACTCGCGCCAAACTTTCATTATGTATTTCTAACATTCAACAATTTTTTTTGGAAATAGGGGGCTAACACTTCTGCTGATATTTGAGAATCAAGCACTCATTTTGTTATCGCATGTGATCACACCGGAAGAAGATTAGGCGAAGGAATAAGTCTAACTGCCTGAATACTAGGGCTTTCAAAATCCCGACTTTTTCTGATACCGGGAAACGTTGCAAGGTGATAACCACAATGCATATTTT
>CAJQUW010003452.1:0-121927 GCA_907163375.1 Prostheceraeus crozeri
GCTTGACCAATATAGATGGGTTTGCACAACTCAACTTCAGATTTTATCATTTTAACACCTATAAGGTCCTCATCGATAATGTCTCTATCGATGAATAGAGGTGATGAGACCAATTTGTGATACTTTTGATCATCATTAACTAGTTTGTAGTTTACGCGCTTTCTAACATCCTCCATCGTCTTACCAAATAGACTGTTGTTCTTATATTTATAAAAATCTTTTTCAAAATTATTTTGGGCTAGTGCACGTTTCTGGCTGTTGCTATCAATATATGGTTTGAGGAAGGCTTTCTGTCTAAATTTAATAATGCGGTGAACTCTTTTTAAAATCATACCCATTTCTAAATAAAATTTTAAGATGCTAAAGTGGACTAGATAGTTTTCTTTATCATACTGGGTGAGTAAAAGTTTGCGACAAGGCTTATAGTCGGGTTGACCGCATGATTCTAAATCTTTATGAAATTGTTTCATAAAGTCGGAAAACATATCTTTGGTCACTTCACCTGATTCGGGTGCGAGTGGAAAATCCACGGTTTTATGTTTAATATTATTTGGATAGATTAGATCTATCTCAAAATAATATCCCCAATCACCTTCATCTGGAATTGCTAGTATGTTGGAAGGGTTGGAGAAATGTTGAATTTCACTATCATCTAACCAGCTAAACTCAGAGTGAGGTAGCGGTTTGGATAATGAACTACCATACAAATTATTTTGGTCATAATACTTCAGATGAGTCTGGTCATTGCCTACTATTTTTGATTTTAACCTATGTTTATTTACAAATGTGAGACCACCGCGAATTCCTCGCTCAAATAAATTATACATCTCTGGATCTTGTAAGAGATGAATGGTCTCACCAGTCATTTTAAAAGCAGACTTAAATGACATGGCTGGCAGACTGACAAAGTGGACGGGATCTAACTTATCTTCTTCTAATGCCACTCGTCGAAACTCCTGAAATACATCAGCCAGCAAAAATACATCTAACTTAAGGTAGGCAATCATATATTCACCAAATGTATGGCAGTCAAATTTTATCCATGCATCTTGTGCATGATCATAATCTTCGGTCTTACATTCTGCACCGGTCAAATCATTTTTAAATTTATCTATGGGCGGAAGAGAAGTCTCGCCGAGTTTACTAATTGCATCAAAATATGCATATGGAAAGACTCCTTTCCGTGTGATGACTTCATCGGTTAGATTTGGGTATTGTTTCTTAAGATTTTGTGTTAGTGGAAGAGACTTTAGATTTTGCACGAGAGAGGCCAGTGATGCAGTCATAAATTGGTAGGAATCTAAAAATTTTATATCAAAATAGACCGTCTTATTTTCTTTAGTTTTATCGACAGGCACTTTTGCTGTCATGGCCATAAACTTCTCTCTCGTTTGCGCTATTACATCAAGCTTCCACTCTTTCATTTGACCTAAACCTCCTTTTATTATCATATGGCTGTCGTAGCCCTTGAAATTATGGAAAATGACGGGTAATGTACGCCGCTTCATCCTCAGCGAAAAATTACATTTTGAACAGAGTGCGTTTCTAAATTTACCAGTGATGTGATCATGGTCGCGCACTTTCTTAATCTTATCATCGTCAAATGTTTTCCTACATTTGGGGCAAACGTTGCAACTATCAAATTTTGCTTGATCATCTGCTGTCATATGCAATGATCTGCGATAGAGTTCACCATCATACTTTTGCTGAAATTTTACAGCCTGTTCGAGGAATTGTAGGAATTGGTAAATACAATCCTCACCTTGCCAGACGCGCATTTTATTTTGCCTACTCCTAAAGTGATCATGCCATACTTCATAGCAGGAAATGGCTGCTGGTCGATGGATGTTATCATCGATATAGCATTCGATGTCAGCATAGATGACACGAAGAGGACTTAGTTCATCGCCATTCTCTCTATATGAAAACTCCTTATCTTTGGGCATGCGTTCCATTTGCAGTTTACCTCGCTTACACCACTCATAATGAGTTTCAAATTTGTTTTTACTCCTAAAGTTCCGAATGCATCTGTCGCAGTAATATAACTCTCTACTCGAGTTTTCTAAGTGGTGGTATAAGCGAGAAATTTTGGGAATGCCGCAGTAGTGCCATTCCTCACTATCATCCTGTCTTACTAATAAAAGGTTGACAACATGGTCATAACAACTCGAACGCGAGTTGTAGCGCACACCCTTCAATCCCTTTTCCCAAACATGGAGAACTATTTTAATGTTGTTCAATTTTTCAAATTTTTCTATATCTTTAATTTTCATATCGTCACTATTACAGTCATCGAAGTTTAATTCATTCTCCCACTGCCTATAGCTATATGTACGATTTCGATTCGCATTGATGTCATTATAGTGGAGAATGGAGAGGACAGCATATTTAAAACATTGCGATTCGCAATCGACATTGATGACTGCTGTTTTGTTTTTTAAATTTTTTGGAAGTTTAAAGGAGCCTCGACCACTATGATTTCCTAATAAACTGATTTTAAATAAGGCGGACTCAATGCCGTCAAAAATGAGACCGCTATCGCGCTCGTTAAACTTATCAATATTTAATTTTAATCCTTGGATGTGAAAATTTATCCAAGACTCATAGTCTACAACCTCGGTTGCAGGAGAGGAGGGTATGTGAAACTCTAACCTCTCTATTATTTGTCCAGTATGGTGGTCGATTTTTACATATTTTATTTTAAGATAGATGAGCGCCTTCATCCTAAAATTGTCTAAATTGTTGAAGAGCGCTTCTATCAATGATGAATTTTGATGAAACCATTCCTCAAAGTTAGCAATGGTTTCTGAGGAGTCCATCTGGTAGTTCCTCACTAAATTATTTATGGACACCTCAGTGAGTCGGATAGAGGAGGTACCGTTGGTGTAGGTATCGTTCGTGTGTGTATGTTGAAGTCTGTGCGAAGATAGTTCAAAACGTGTCTCGAAAGACTGAATGCACAAGTCGCAAGAAAAGGAGACATCGTTAACAGAATCATCCCTACCTTCGGAGATTGATGCCGGCTTAGGTCGACAAACACCTCGCTTGATGTGTCGGGTGAGATCCCATTTCCTCGTGAAGATGTGCCCACAGTCAGCACATTCCCACTCGTTGCCATATCGCGACAGTTCTCGCACGAGATGGAACGGGTATCACCTGAAAGAGAAATCATTCTTTCATCTCTGTTCAAGTCTCAGTGTAGTGTTACAACCTACCTTGACTCAATAACTCTAAACTTTCCTCGAGAAGGGAGGGCGTTGGTGATGAAGTTGATGCCTGAAATTGAGGAAGATGCTATTAGCTACACGTTTGAGGGAGATGAGAGAGGAAATTTTCAACTTACCATTTGAACGAAATTATGTTTAAGCTTGATACTTCAACAAGATAGAGACTTTACTCAAATTTGAAATTCACTAAAGAGCAGTTCACTTGTACGCCTCAAATACAGAATTCGTCAGAGAACAGTTCAATTATGCGTCTCAAAGACAGAGTGAAATGATACGGATATCACTTTGCTTATATACTTTCATTCTCTTCATTCATTGGATGTTCATTCTGATTGGCTGCTTGTGTATACTTAAGAATTAGAAAACATTTCAAAGTCATTATTCACAGTCAACATGACAAGCCCTCCAACAACACCAAATACCGCATTGGAGTTCTCCTCTCCATGCTCAACACCAAAGGCGCTCGTTACACCAAATGCACCAAGAAAGGCGAAGGTGGAGAAGGTGTACCGACTGGACAATATACGAAAGTTATCATTACCAGCGGACGAGGAAGAGGAGAGTGTATGTGAGAAGGAGTGTCCCGACTTAACAGGCGTGAGGTGGAAGTATCTCCAGTACGATACTGACGATGTGATGGAGATGACCAGCAAGTCGCAGTTGCATCAAATATGGGAGTGGTACACCCCTAACTCCCAACCGCGGACCGTGGCGGAGTGGGCGTACATTGACAACGTGAGGGACGCTGCAGAAGAACGTTTAAAGCAGCTCAACTGTTTTTGTGATCTATGTGAAGTCAGACTCTGGGACGATATTGACGATGAAGACCTTTTAAAATACATGCCATAATAAATGTTTATTTCGTATTATCTTTGCTTTCATACTGACTTACTTGAATGGGGCTTTAGTGAATAATTTAACCATGTATACTTTTTCATTTGGAAATAGTAGCACGCTTAGTCTAACTTGCAAATCTTATAACATTTCATATGGGTGATAATGGTAGATGAAATAGTGTCAAATAAAATTAAGATAGCTTACACTTCTGATACAGGGATAGCAATCGACTGCGATCCATGTGTAAAGAGCTTGTTAGACTACGGATGGGGTTAAGTGGATGATTTAACCATGTATACATTTTCATTTGGAAATAGTAGCACGCTTAGTCTAACTTGCAAATCTCATAACATTTCATATGGACGATGATGATAGATGAAATAGTGTCAAATAAAATTAAGATAGCTTACATGATTCTGGGATAGCAATCGACTGCGATCCATGTGTAAAGAGCTTGTTAGACTATGGAAGAGAGAAGTGTGTTATGTTGCGTGTGGCGCGTGAGTGTCCTCCCATTTCATTCCATTCATCAATTCGTCTCATTGATAGAGACAGGTAGAACTCATGGTTCTCATAACGTATGCAATGGATAGTTTATAAGGTAACCTTCGACAGTTGGCTAAATGTCGCCCTGGCGCGAATGCATACTACGTTGAGACAGAGGCAATCACTTGCAAACATGACGCAGAGAGGTTTAACAAGATTGACCATTGCCAAATGTCCCTTGCGGTATACATAGCTACGGGTTTCACCGCCGCCCTTTACAGGAACGCCCGTCGAAAGGAAGTATTACACCGAACTTCATTTGCAACGTTCAAGTTGACTGATAGCAGATTCAACTTAATGATAGTATTCGCCAGTCCGAAGACTGCCCAGGGCAAACCGCGAGGAGGTTCTATCATGTCTTGCCCCATGGTGGCCCTTAAGAGAGCCGATGGTTCGTTCTCGTCGTATCTGAAAATAGAAGGAAAAATAGATGAAAATATATTCAAGTGATAGAGATGATATTAACTTACCATAAGAGAAATTTAGCCGGTTCGCGACCCCTTCGATGGCGATGGTTGAGGTAAGTATTTGGCCGGCAGTTTCCGCTTCCGGTGGCGCAGCTCCTTTATTTCGCCATCATGCTTGATGGAGACATGGAGACAGCGCATCTCCGCCATTGCTCCCTCGTAGCACTCGAATGTGGCATCCAAGTCCTCACTCTCAAGGATGACGCTGTCGACGATTCTGCTCTTGATGATGGGAATGTGGAGCGTTGTTCGTCTCTCTTCTTTCTTCTGACTCTCAGTCAGGCTAGTCCTTAATTGCTCAATTTTTAAATTTGAGACCTCTTCCTGAGCTTTTAATGATTTTATGTACGTTGTCTGCTCAGTAACGCGTTTTTCGCTGGCAAGCGCCCTTTCGCGGAAAGATTCTAAATTGATCACTTGGGTCTTGAGGGCCCGAATCTCGGCTACCTGACCCTTCAGGTGGAAATTGTCATCCCTAAGGGCCGAACATTCGTTTTTGTAACGAGTGAGCTCATCTTTCAATTTCGTGAGTGCGTATTCCTGGCTCACTTTTGCGATCTGGGTATCCTTATTCCAGCTGTTCATCTGCTGCTTAATCCCCTTCTTTACTGGGGAAGGTGCGATTACTTTCTTTTTCGGGGAAGACTGATTTGTTGGTTTTCCTATCTCTTCCGTGTCTTTAGTAATGACGACCTCCTCAGAATCGGAGTCATCTGAGCTGTCCAAATCGCTTAGTGGGGCCTTCTCTTCTGCTGTTGATGAGGTAGTGGCCGAAGCAGCAGGCTCCAAAATTGTTGCAATAGCCTCTTGTAGTGCTGCGTCAAGATCGACTGTTTCTTCGTTGAAGAAGGGTGCGATCACTTTGCCGATGTCTGATGTTATGTAATTGTTTGCCTTTTTGAGCGGACAGTCGGCGTGGGCGATGTAAAATTCCTCATGCTCTTTGCCTTTCAAAAATTTCAGGCAATGTGTACAGCCGGAAATAACGGCTCTTTCCTCGTGGAAGTGAGGAGTATTCTTATATTTGTTTATGTGACGTTTGAATTCGCCACCCCTCTTTATTTCTCCGCAAGAACACTTTTTAAATAAGAATTTTGAGTTGCCTCCCATTTTGTAACTTATGTATCTGTAAAGGAAGGATGAAATAGAATTACTAACAGGCGACATTGGCAGTCATTCTTATAATCATACAGCTAAATTGTGAGATTGGTGGAAAGTGTCGAACCTTTGAATCCGTTACAGGCATTACTCAGAGGGGATCTTATCCCAACTCCAAGGCCTCGGCCCACAAATCCAACCTCCCGCGGACAGAGCGTGCGTCATATCACTGTGTTGGTATCCGGACCCCGATTTTGACATGAAAATCAGTGGATTGTTTACAAAGGTTGCAAATTCCAAGCCGAAGCTTGCCTCTCACAACTTTATAAATGTCTTAGTTGAATTCAGAAGGTTTGAAAACCCCGAAAATTGTCAAAAAATAGCGAATTTAAATTTTTCAATTTTTTAGCACTACTTATGAAATTTTATAAGTAGTCTATCACTTAGGGCAGGTCAATAGCGACCGAACCTTTTTTGAATCAAGTCAAACGGACTTGTAGAAGCAAAGTTACAAGCCTTTAAAGTTTTGGAGTCTTTTATGGCCTGGAGACGAAGGCCATCTCCTGGCTAACCTCTAAGTCTGACGCCTTAGCTGATATCAGCAATGAAATTTTCTAAGTCGGTTTCTTACAGAAACTCGGGATTTGGAATGTCCGAAGCTATCATCGGAGCTCAGAGAGACGACTTACCGTTGACTATCTCTCGTATTAATGACAAGTCTCTCTCGGTTCCCAGCTTATATAGTGTGTGGCGATCAGCTGATGACGTAACACCCATCATCCAAACACTAAAAAACCCGTCTATCTCCGGTTCTAGTGCTCCGATTGAGCTGGAAATACACCATTTCCATGTAGAATTTGACGCTGAATCCGAATCTGGCCTCCGTTTTCCCATCCGATGCTTCGTTTTGGCTCCACAGTAGGCAGCCATCGCAAAAATTCTAACTCTGTCGTTTTTCCGAAAAATGTTGAACATTTTTCTCGCCGATTGACTTGAAACTCTCCGATTGACTTGAAACTCACCATACATATAAAGAATTTCACGCTGATTCCAAATCTGGCCTCCGTTTTCCAATCCGATGCTTCGTTTTGAAGCTAGAGCCCAAAACGTCCCAAATTCTAACTCTGTCGTTTTTCACCAATGTCCCAAAATCTTAAATGGCGTCTCACATCTAAACGAAGACAGATAGGAACAAGCCGATTGTTTTACTGAATTTGTCACACTCTTAGCTTTCAAACGAGCTATCGCACGACAAAATCCGTCCACTGGAAGCCAAAATCGAAGCAAGCTGTCCAGAGGGGGGGGGGGGGACTCAGCGAAATTTCAGAATTTGATGAAAAATGTTTTGGTGACGGTCCCAGGTCGAAATTCCACACTTTGGAAAATTTTCAAATTTTTACCCATACAAAGTCACTCTGACACTTAGGATTTTTTCAGGTAAGCGAGCTCCGACCTAAAATCTTGTAACCGCTCTAACTTTTGAACGAAGACAGATAGGAACAAGCCGATTGTTTCACTGAATTTGTCTCACTCTTAGCTTTCAAACGAGCTATCGCACGACAAAATCCGTCCACTGGAAGCCAAAATCGAAGCGAGCTCTCCCGAGGGGGGGGGGGGGGGACGTCAGCGAAAATTTTTTCTCTCCGATTTCGCTGGAAACATCCTTCCTAACCCAAAATTTCACGTAGATTCCGAATCTGGCCTCCGTTTTCCCATCCGATGCTTCGTTTGGGTGCTACACACCAAAACGTCCCAAATTCTAACTCTGTCGTTTTTTCGATAAATGTTGAAAATTTTTTCTCTCCGATTGACTTGAAACTCACCATACAGATAAAGAATTTCACGCTGATTCCAAATCTGAAATCCGTTTTCAAATCCGATGCTTCGTTTTGAAGCTAGAGCCCAAAACGTCCCAAATTCTAACTCTGTCGTTTTTCGCCAATGTCCCAAAATCTTAAATGGCGTCTCACATCTAAACGAAGACAGATAGGAACAAGCCGATTGTTTCAATGAATTTGTCTCACTCTTAGCTTTCAAACGAGCTATCGCACGACAAAATCCGTCCACTGGAAGCCAAAATCGAAGCAAGCTGTCCAGAGGGGGGGGGGGGGGGACGTCAGCCGAAAATTTTTTCTCTCCGATTTCGCTGGAAACATCCTTCCTAACCCAAAATTTCACGTAGATTCCGAATCTGGCCTCCGTTTTCCCATCCGATGCTTCGTTTGGGCGCTACACACCAAAACGTCCCAAATTCTAACTCTGTTAAAATTTTGAAGAAAAATTTTTTCTCGCCGATTGACTTGAAACTCACCCTACCGATGCAGAATTTCACGCTGAACACGAATCCGACCTCCGTTTTCTCATCCGACCACTCCTTCCACTCGAAACAACCCATTTTACAACCCAACATTCAGCAGATTGCACCAAAAACATCACACACTATAGCCTCAACACTAATCCTGGCGGTCGCCCAAGTCCACCACGACACTCTATCGTTCCAGAGGGGGGGGGGGGGGAGTCAGCGAACATGTTGTCAACCAACCTGGCCGGCACACCACGACAGATCACAACCTCTGTCGTTCCAGAGGGGGGGGGGGACTCAGCGATGCCGGCCATCTTGCGCTATCTGGTGTTTGTCACTTCCTTACTACTGGAGGCAAATTTATGCGCAGACCAGCGAGATCTTATGAAATGTCAGGATATATTGCATGCATGAGCCCCCTGAAATCTCGTCTTTTCCCCTCTTTTTAAAAATCTCTTCAGCTGTCTGAAGATTTGGTAGAAGGGATTCGATCCTTTAATTCTAGATGACAGAGCTTCAGTCTATAACATAAAATGATTGAAGAAACTGATCACCTTGACAACACTGACCACAGCTGGCCACTAATTTTAGATGCCAAAATAATTTCATTTTGGACTTAAAGAACTCATAAGAAAGTTAATGCAATCTTCCTCTGATTGGAATGCTCAGAAGTTAACAACCAGACGCAAACTATAGTTTTTGATATTCGTTTACGAGAAAGTAAATTATATTACTTCTGCATCTCTCTCAAGCAAAGTCAGTTAGCGGAAAAATAACTTTTGTGAACGCAATGATAGAATAGAAAAGTTTCATACTTCATATACAGATTGATAATTCATTTAGCACAAATAAAGCTAAGTGCAAGAATTTCAATACTACCTTAAGTGTGTAAGCTTGTGAAAATGTGCCATTTTGATCGATGAATTACCTACTGGATGAAGCCTCTCGTGATAGCATGGACGTACGCAAGGGGAGCCACTGCTATTTTTCTGTCTGCAGGATGTGATGATAAATTGTGCATTTTGGATAATTCGCTAGTGCTCTCAGCATGTGAAGATTGAGAATTTTAAGCTTTTTTGTTTGAAACGCAAGATTAACATTGGCCAATAATTTCTATGTTTGAGAATGTCAATGTATCTAAACATATTCTAATTGATTATAAGTATAGAACTAAAATTGGATTGCGGAATATAGAAGTTGATAGCTCTCTCCATCATTAACATCATTAGCAACAAGATTCTTTGAATAATATAAATATGCGATGTGTCACAAGCTTTAATTTTTAATTGCTAGTTTATCCCGCTCCTGCCTAATGCTAAATGACGACAGAAAGAGTTGAATCACCCTGTATAAAGCAGTGCTCTAAAAGTATACATGATAGCAGAGATGGAAACCGGTCGCTAGTCTAGCCGGTCTTGGTAGAGCTCAATACATTGCATTGATCAATAGTATCAGAGTATTAATAGTACAACCTCATAATATCATGACAAATATTGCAATGCCATATTAGCAATGTAGCCCTGCGCACTGGTATTGCAGTGCGTTGTATTGCAGCATGTCTTTACCACATTTTTGCCGAAATTATGCACATGGTGTAGGCTTTCAAATGAATTTCAAAATAAACAAAAAAAATTGCCTCTCAAGCTAATCAAATGTGATTGGTAGGCCAAGGCATATTGCAAATAACTCAGAATTTCTTTAACTGACCTTGCACTAAAAAAGAGACATACATACATTGAATCAATGAAGTCGTCCTATAACCGGCATGTAGTTCGACCAATGCCGGCCTGTGTACCCGCCTGAAAATCGCGGCACTTTCCATCTCTAGCTGAAAGTATTGGCTCATCAAATCAAAATTTAAGCTCGCAGGTATTCAATTATAATTCATTTATGTCTAAGTGTCAACTTCAATTTCGGGCGTCGGAATAGACCAGTGTTTAGGAACGTTTAATGAACTGGACATTTTTTATAGCACTTTAAAGCAGAAAACATCATAGTGTAATCTTACTTTGAGGTTATCTTACTTTTTGGGTTATTTTTCTTTTTATTGCATTCAGGATTTTGGATCCAAAGGTGTTTGCATCGTTTCTCTTCCACTGAACGACACATTAATCAAAAAGATGAGATGTTATTCACACGTTTATTTAATATCATGTGTATATCATACTGCTTATGACTACCGGCAGCCGCTTCGCATTCGCCTCTCTAACAATTGCCATGGATAAACTGTATGAGTAGTCACTTGATTGTCTTGATCTGCTCTCGCTTTGATTAAAGCATCAAGGTGCCTATCAACAAGTCTACATCATGTTCTTCAATTACTCAATTATAGTCTAAATTCACTGGCTATTTAAAAGTATGTTTAGAAACGCTGTTTCGTGTTCGCAAATAGCGGTTTTAAAAGAAAACTAAATTAATAAAACTATCTGAAAACAATTTCTTGAAGCAGTGTTCAATACAAAGTTCAAAGCCACTTTTATAAAACTGGTTTTAAAGGCAGTTATAAATACATTGTTTTAAATAAGACATAGCTTGAAACTGCAGTTGTTATTTTTGCTCCTCTACCAAAATGGATATTCAAGTGATATTAGATACCCTGTAGATATTGAATATTTAGAAGTACAACATGTGGTAATCGAGCATTATGGCATATTCAATTGGTGACTACTGTCGGGACCACGCGCGTCTCAGTGTAAACAGCCCCATAGCTTTATTAAGGTTCTGAACAAAAATTCGCAACGCACCGCGTCCGGTGTGAATGTAACTTTAGACAGGTCGTCTCTTCTTCTGTTTGATTAGAATGGAAGCATTTGAACATGTAAAGCTAATGAAATGGTGCAAACATTCATTGAAAATGTCATCGGTCGGTAGAAGAATTCAAAAAAATGAGAATATATTTCACGACCGTTTAATTCAAAGTTAAAACGAAGTATGTTCACATAAAATAAAATAAGAATTTATCTATTTTAAAAAAATATTTTTTGTGTACATGCTTCGCTTTAACAATCGTGAAACATATTATCATTTTGCTTTTGAAATGGCACAATCTGCTGACATAATACCATAGCATGCAATCGAACAACAAGCAGCCAGTTCAACATTAAACACGCCAAATTGTACCAAGTTTCAGTGACTATTATCAGCCGGATCACAAAGCAAAGAGACGCAGACGATGTCGCGTTCTACAGAGAAATCTGTGAACTTATTATCGTGCGCCTACTATCTTTTTTTAGCCGGGTTGAGTTTATTTTCCTGACGGCTGCACACCTCTATGATTTAGTTTGTTCAAGACAAAGAAATCTGTGGTTCTAACATTCATTATAAATACATAAATGCCATTTTTGGGTTTTAGATTATTCACAAAATTTCTATGAATATACCTACTGATATTGGAAGTCTTAAGTAATAACATCTGTGTGCCTAGCATTTTTTGATGAAGTATAGATTTTTGACTCGCTGCTGGAGCACTATTATTAATTGCCAATGCCATGTCGTTGAAGTTACACCATCCTCAACACCAACCTTTTAAAAAGAGTTTGTACAGAATCGAAAACCATGTGTACTACTACCATTAATGAGGCAGAGTTTGTACAGACATGTATTATTCCAAAATTCGAACTCCTTCTATACTTCAAAATTCAATTTTAAATTCGAAAAATTGGTGCAAGTTTTGGTGCTACCTAGTTAGGGAGTTTGCACAGCATTCCAATGAAAGAAATTAGGTACCGGCACTAGAATCAGAACTTGTACACTAACTTCCGGCATCTTCCCTCCACGAACAACTAATAAAATCGGCAAAGATCGATTTCCCCGAAAAAGCGATTATATTTCTCAAAAAATGACGTGGTGCCACATGTAAAATGAGTTTGTACAGTGATCCAAGCGGTGAAATAGTGTTCTACTAATAACGTCTCAGTTTGAACACACACTTCTCCGACACTCCAGTACTCCTACGACCGATGAACACCGGCTAATACAATCATTGCAAGAATACTGCCAATTTCTGAAAAAATCAATTGGTGCTACATGGAGAATCAGTTCGTATGGTGCTTCAACCCATACAGTAAGTATATTAGGTAGAGTGGTAACTCAGCATTTATTAAATCCCCAATGTGCATACGGTTTCGATTTCATTAAATGAACATGAGTCGATACCAAGTCCAGACCCAGTACCACCTGTGAGATATGCAGTTTTTACACGTTTGGAGAAAGGTGCACGAATTTGACTGATCATGATAGTAATACAGAAAAAGGAATAGTATTCCACAAATTCTCCATGTCACGTCAATTTGGAGAGGCAAATAGTTTGTTAAATTATCAATTCGATGGGTTACCATCACTAAAAGCTCAGCTTTATGATAATAAGATTATTTTCTGAAGCGTGATCATATCACAGACTGCCACTGAATGAGCAAAAAAATCAAGGAAGCTGATCATCATTTAAAATCATCATTTGCACTTTAAAAGATGCAAATGGGTCCACATTCAGATGGGGCGTCATTCAGATTAAAGAATGACGCCTTGTGAATCATAAAATCATGCCCGCTGAAAATTGAATTGAAATCATGACATCTCAGCCAAGAAGCTCTCATAAGATCTCAACTTTTCCTTCAAGACTTGCAAGGACTGGCATTATAATGCAATTTATGAAAATTCCTAGATCATCAGCTTAATTTCCGCTTAATTAAGATGCTTTTTAGCAAATTTTCATTCATTTTTATTATTATTTGAGTTTTTTAAGAACTGCTCAAATAATTTTTTAGACCGCAGGAACGCTATCTCCGTAAAAAACTGAATCTTTTGATACAAAAATGTCTACTGTATACAGACACGTCTTTGAGTCGACACTCTACCCATATTTACTCTATTCTCCAACCGATGAAATAGTATTCTACTGATTAAGTCTGAGTTTCAACACACACTTCTCCGACACTCCAGCAGTGTGTTCAAAGTGTGCGAAGTGTGTGTGTTGAAACTCAGATTTGATTAGTACAATACTATTTCACCGGTTGGAGCACTGTACAGACTCATCTTTCATGCAGCACCAAGTCATTTTCCATGCTATGCTCAGTCAGCTATGACAGGGTTCGTGATCTTTCTTTGTTGACAGCTGAGGAAACTACCGCTTGAAAAATGGCTATAAGATCACGATCAGCAATATTTTTGCAACCAAATTTTGCAATGTAGAATACTGGGAATAGTGAACACTGGGAATCTTGAATCAACTTTTATAAAATGGAATCATTTTAATATACATTGATTATTACTTCATCTATGGACCTCTGTAATCGCGCTGTGGACACCTGGGGTCCACATGGATCCCGTGGAGAGGCCTTGTTGCAAAGCTTGCGAATCTGTTGGAACGTCTACAGTTCAGCTTTAAATCAGTATATCAGACCCGGACTCATTCCTTGTGGCCGAATTGGCAGGCCTGAATGCTAAAGAAAAGTTTTATTGCTTTCATGCTTTCCTTAATGCTGTTGAAGTGTTGACTGAACTTAGCCATGTTTTGCCATAATCATGGAAGTCACTGTGTTGCATCTACTCCAGTGCTCGAATACAACAATTGACTGCGAGGAGCTATGCAACTTCACATATTTGCAAAAGAGCATGGTAGAAAAAATTAAGTAGACGAACGAACTTTGAAAGCGTTAAACCATGTAATTTGAATGGTCATTCATGGACTGGAAGGATGGAAATTTGACATTCTTCTATGTTTGTCTAGTTAGAAATAGCTCTAGCTTCGACAGCAGCTATTTCTAGGACTTGAAGCTTTATGCATGGATCCAATATTGTTTGAATTTATTGTAGTTGATATATAAATGGAATGACCATCATTGGAGCAGGCTTTTTAAAGAAAAATTTACAATTGCACAAAATTTGGCTATTCGACTTTGGCTTCCCGCTGCTTCCTCTGGGCAGCGTTTCTTCTGATCATAAGATTCGCTAATTTTTCAGTCATAACGAAACTTAAGATCGTCTTTTTCATTTCCTTTAGAAAATCATTTGTTGGGTAATATACATTATAACATAACAAGCAAATTTTTAATTAAATACAAGGCATCTGTTTGTCACATGCTTAATGACAATTTTACTGAGTTTCTTATTCAATATTTTCCTTAATACAGTAGGACATAATGCTTTCTCTTAACAGAGTGCATGTGAGCTTATACTGTGCGCAGAGAAACCATCTAGATACATGTAGAGTATATCTGTAAATGTGATTTGCATGTAAAAACTTATAAGAGAGGTACCTACGTCATAAACTTTCCATAGAACACTCTTGACTATTTGTACAAACAACGTTCAGTAGGCCTTAATTTCTTATGGCACTGGTTTTCCCGGTTATACCCCCTACAAATACCAAGCTTTAGGATTTTCCAAAGATAATGTATTGTCTCCATTGTCTTTGGGATTTTCATTTCCGGTAGCTTGCCTCAGAGTAAGCTTTAGGGAGGTATTTATTTCAGTGCATTTGATCAATCTTTGTTTCACGCTTCTACGTCATGACAATTGACATTTCTTCTCTGCTCTCCTTCTCACCTGTGAGCCAGCATGAACATCAATTTCGTGGGAAAATTGAAATCCTTTCGCTTAATAACATAGACCATAGAGTAAGTATATATAAGTAGAGAGTCGACTCAAAAAAGTATCTGTGTACAGTGGAAATTTTTACATCAAAAGATTCAGTTTTTTGTGGAGATTACGTTCCTGATGTCCAAAAAAATTATTTGAGCAGATTTAAAAAGGCGACATTTTTGCTAATTAATGTACTACTGAGATGAAGCTCCTTTACAAGTAGTGTGAAACAAGTTGGATATCAAAAGGAATGAATATTTCCTAACAAGCATCTCAATTAAGCGGTAATTGAGCTGATGATCAGGGAAATTTCATGAGCTGCATGATTACGCATCACAAGGATGGATTCGACCGTCCCGGGGCCCCGCGGTTATGAATTTTGAAGACCGGCCGTCCGGTTAATTTAAATAGGCCTATGTTGACCATTGGCGATGCATTCACACTATTGAAGAAATCGTATAGTCAATCAGAAGAGGAATAACATTATAGGAGCATGGATAATAAGTGCAGCATATTTGAATAGTACCTACCTATACGCATGCTATGTGACATAAATGTTGCGAACTGTTTCTTAAACCTCGTCATTCCGCCAAATCAATCTACATGTATACATATTCCGCAACCAGACTATACAGTCTATACTATACTATACTGGTCTATACTATACAGTGGCAATGACAGCCGAGGAGCGATGTGGTCTTGCGTTGTCGTCTTGGAAGACGAGATCCTCCACCC
Source organism: Prostheceraeus crozeri (assembly GCA_907163375.1). Lineage (NCBI taxonomy): Eukaryota > Metazoa > Platyhelminthes > Polycladida > Euryleptidae > Prostheceraeus > Prostheceraeus crozeri. Next base: position 15,792 of record CAJQUW010003452.1, read on the forward strand.
TGACCACTGGGGCAACAACAGGAAGCACAATTTCATTGAGATACCTCTCTCCAGTCAACGTGCTTTTGATGATGACTGCTGTCGTTCGTCCGCCATGCCAAATGCCACCCCACAGCATAACACTTCCACCACCATATCTATCGTGTTCTTTAATACAGCATGGGGCAAAGCGTTCACCTGGAAGACGATGCACTCTGACACGACCGTCATTGAAATCCAGAGTGAATCTCGATTCATCGGTCCACAAGACTTTCCGCCAGTGATGGTCATTCCATGAGTGATGGGCATCACACCAGGCAACTCGTCTTCTGCGGTGCTCAAAACTCAATGAAATTATGACAGCTGATCGTCGCGATTGAATTCCAGCTTCTCGCAATCTTCGGTAAGCCGTTCGAACGCTACAGTCTATATTTGAAGCACTCTTCCAGTGTACGACTAGCTTTGGGACTGACACAAATCTCTTCCTCTTTGCAGCTAAAACTAGACGTGCGTCTGTCCTTCCTGCAGACTTTCTTGGTCGACCAGATCCCTTCTTCTTTTTAACATCTCCTTCCACTTTCCATCGACACCACCACCTCCAAACAACGACTCTCGATAGTTGCAGCTCTTCGGCAACACTCGCACAACTTCTACCACAATGAATCATTCCAATAGCCATACCTCTGGTAAACTGATCGTGTGCCATTTTATTTTACAAAAGCTGGATTTCAGTTCACGTTTATGGTCAATTCGTAAAAGCAATTGTGACAGTTGTATCGATATCAAAATTTGAAATTTGACCACCATAGATCTTTCTCCATTCTCTAATGTGTTGAATGGTAATAAATAGAAAGCGAGATATTGCATCATACCTGAGAAAAAAATGAAAAAAACTTCAATTCAAGCCAATGATAGTTTGTTTCATTAATTATGTCAATGAGTATATAATCGTTTTTTCGGGGAAATCGGATTTTGTCGATTTTATTAGTTGTTCGTGGAGGGAAGATGCCGGAAGTTAGTGTACAAGTTCTGATTCTAGTGCCGGTACCTAATTTCTTTCATTGGAATGCTGTGCAAACTCCCTAACTAGGTAGCACCAAAACTTGCACCAATTTTTCGAATTTAAAATTGAATTTTGAAGTATAGAAGGAGTTCGAATTTTGGAATAATACATGTCTGTACAAACTCTGCCTCATTAATGGTAGTAGTACACATGGTTTTCGATTCTGTACAAACTCTTTTTAAAAGGTTGGTGTTGAGGATGGTGTAACTTCAACGACATGGCATTGGCAATCTTTCGGGAAGTTCAGTTTCACGCAGATTTAAACCGCAGAAGAGATTCTTTGCAGAGCTGTTGACTTTAATGCAGCAAACCCCTCAAGTGGACCAGTTCAGTAAAGGAACCATTTTTTCTCTGTCCCGATGATATCCCTGTCGATTTGGATGACCTCAGATTAGTTGACCAACTCCGCAAGAGGACAACTTAATATAGTTATCTCGGTGGTTCGCTAACAGGAGGCTGCTGTACACACATCCATCCAACTGCAAGGCCACTGATATCTGTTGTAAAAAGAGATTTATATTCGGTCATTGCTTCGTTCTGAGCACTTATTTCAGTAATTAACTGCAATGCGGAATTGAAGTTAGTAAGTATCCACGCCGCAAATTGAAACGGAGTCGCAAAAATTCAACGCTAGGATACGGAGTCGTAAAAATGCCACTATACTGGAATTAGAAACCGATAAAAGAAGTCGACTCCGACCCCGGAATGCTGGGGAGTTGCTGAGGTATTCAAAGTGACGAAAGGTCAACTATAGTTGAAGAATATAAGCAACAAGCGGTGAAAATAGTTAGTCAGTGTGAGTCGTTAGCTGATGAAATCAGACAAGTGATAAAAAAGTTAAAAATCATTGTTTCCAATGTAGATGCCGAAGATGGAAAATCAGCTGCCACAAAAGTTGATTTGACAGCAAAATTCCAACAGGAATTAGCTGATGCGTCTTAAGGAAACAATTGAAGCAGAGCAGAAGCGCCAACAAGATCTAGCCTAATTGAGTTGCAACTGAAAAGCATCAGACTGAATGAAAAGCTACGCAGCTAAGAGAAAAAATCAAGTCCAATAAGGCCACAATGAAATTGCACCACATTCATGAAAAATTGTCACAACATTATTTGCTCATGTATCACTTCCAAATTGTCACACATACACATAGAAGTGATTTCATGTTGATTGGGGAAGAAAAAAATAGTTGACTGTCATGCTTAACTCTTTGATGCATAAATTATTTTCAAAATTGAGGTTTTTTTGAAAAATAAAAATTTTCTTCGAATGCAATTTGCGGGCGTTACAAATCTTTTGCCGCTTTGGCGTCAAACATGTGGGTCAAAATGTCCTCAAGAGAGTACAATGTGCATGAAAGGGTTAAGCCGATCGAGTTTGATGGCAATCCAACATATTATCCAGGTTTTATATCAAATGGGAACTCGACTGTGCCACTTGACAGGTGGCGTAAAATTGCGCAACTACCAAGACGCATTAGGTCCCATTCCCAGAAAGTCAATAGAAAAACTCAAGACCAATTCTGAGTATGAGCTTGCACGTTCTACTTGGAAAATAGGCATGGCGATAAGACTAAGCTCAAAAGATCTTATGAAAAATTGGAAGAACTGCCTAGGAACACAAGTTCCATGGATATTGAGGCACTAAGAGCATTCATGGAAGAGCTTGATATTATAGTTGTCATGCACTAGAGAAATGGTGTCGATATGAAAAATCTTGAGCTTGTCTTCATGAACACGTTTACGAAGCCGAATGCCAAAGCCGCGGAAAGCATTAATAATCTTGATACGGTGAAGTTGCAACTTTTGCATGAGCACTTGATGATTTCAGACGAAAACCGAGTGAAGTGGGGAACTGCCATTCAGGCAAACCGTCACAGCCAAGATGGATGGAACAATCGACGTTAATTTAGATGGTTTAAGTTAAGTGAGCAATATCAAATTCCAGTACTTCAAAATCAAATGGAATTCATTGTAAGGCAATTATATGTTTAATGATTGGTGGCATAATTATTACAAGATTCGCGATGCTATCTCAGCGCTGACTTCCAACTTAATTATATTTAGTGAGGAGGTCGACATTGACATGCATTGAATTAAAGTGCTCATTCAAGTAAGAACTACATAAGGAGTCGTTTTAAGAAGTCGTCTGACACATGCGTTCATGTATTCGATTGACATGCCAGATATTCTTCGCTTTTCTGTACTATGCTTTCTTTTATTGTCTCCTGACAGCAATTGCATGTAGGCCTAATGCACATGCAATTATATACTGTGCACTATATTATTCAACTTCTCCAACTTGAATAATATATAGGCATGACTCTGATATTTCCATAGAACTACCGGATCGCTATCTTTCGGGATGACTATTTTCAATAGTGTGAAGACATTGTCTTCATTATCAACTACAAATCGATTATATTAGTGAACTTTGTGCTTTTTATTTTTTTTCGCTTTCATGTTTTTTTGAAATACGTATATAAGTTTACGCTGTCGATGTATGCATTTTTCATTTCTTTCAGTATGAATGATCTTGCACCCTTTGTTAAAAGAAGAGCGTACGTTTGATTATAAACCCAACGAACTAAGTGAAGTATGCACATAATAGGGCTCCTACCGGCTCACACCGGATCGGCTCATGGGCATGAGCCGGGATCCGATCCGATAACTACATACGTGATCCGAGATCCGATGGGTAATGATCCGGTAAATGATCTGAGATCCGGTGTGATCCGATAGTGAAATTTATGCCGACAATTGTTTAATGATCACAATCAAGTGCTTCAACTTATCTACTTATATTTTGTAGTCAAAAGGTATCAACTTCCACCTGAAAAAGAGCACTTAATTGCAAAGTTTTAAGGACCTATAGGGCATAATCTGTAAAACTAATAATCGTGAAAGATTGATTCCTATTTGAGGAACGCTAGTCTACGCCTACTAGAAAAATAAGGATACATTTATGAGACAAGATAGGGTTTACATTGCATGATACATGCACTAATATGTTTTCAACAGAAATATTCACAATTAAATTAGTCCCGTCGTAATTCTCACATTTAATATGTAAGCATATTCTTAATTTCAAGTAAGCAAATATTTTCGATCACTACACAATAAATACCATCGCCAGAATTCGGAGTCCAGACAGACTAAGTTTTCAAAAGCATAGTGGTAGTGACTGATCAGAAAAATAGGTGAAAAAAAGAATAAAAAGTGAGTCTTCTTTATAATGAATATTTGAAAGTTTTTGAAGCTACTTGTAGGCATAGGTTCAAAATGAATATGATACTAAATTCAATTCGATATATGAAAAACGTAGCTGCATAAATAAGAGTGGGTTACTATGGATAAGAAAGAGGACCCCACCGATTCAATTTACATTTCTGCTGCCTTCGTTACCGTTTTAAATCATTTCATATGTTAGCCCCAAGTTCTTTATTTTTGATGATCGAGAGTATTTGACTAATATTACGCAACATGCGCTATTGGGCTAGTTATTAAAGTATTTAAAATAATATTCCTATTCTTTGGTAGCCCCATACACAGTGCGTACACCTTATATTGTTAAACCAATATTTACTTTACAACATAGAATTGACTTTTCATAGAAATCATTTGTATTTCAAAAATGGCACCAAATCTGGTGTTACAAAATACATAAAACCGTTAACAAATTACAGAGAACTCATCTCAATTTGATTCAAAATTATGTAATACGAGTGCAAGTAAACGTAGAAAGCAAACACTTTGGTAGAAAGCCTATAAACGTGTAAATTACCAACTAATTACCTACAGGGTATGTCAAAATTTTACGTTGGCCAATCAATATCGAACTTGAACCGTTTGCAATAACTCACACGAACACATCATTAATCATATGCAATCTTTTTAATCGCCAAAGAAAGAAATAAGGAATAGGCTAAGAGCAGCCTTTCAGTCAGCTGCATGAAAGTACGCACTTCTAGTCGAGCGAAACCTGCATCTTTCCCTATTAAAACTTTAAAGTAGCACTGGAATTCATTATATGTCTAATTCCAGTTCCAAACATAAACTTTTATCTTAGTTTACTGTTTCAGGAAAAGAAAATCTGCTATAAAGTTATCGGGTCATTTACCGGATCATCGAATCGGCTCAAGCCCATTATCCGGAGCCGATCCGATAACAAAAGTCGTGAACATGAATGTAAGACGAATGATCCGGTGATCCGATAGGAGTCCTAATGCATAATAACCCGCTATAACGAAAATTCGGTTGTAAAAAAATTACACCTCATTTAATTTTTTTGCGCTGTGATCGTTCTGATGGTAACGGTGGAGTTGCAATTTTCATGCGAGACTCCCTATCTCTGAATTGTCGAACTTCTCAATCAACTACCTGCTTGAATTTACTATGTCTCGACATTGATCTACCCAAGGGAACATCGTATAGATTTATCTCATTATATCCTCCTCCCCCTGTCTCCTCAGACACCACCAGTTCCACTGATTTACTAGATCTGTGGATCAACCCAAGCAAACCTACATTCTTATGAGGAGATCTAAACCTACCACATATCGATTGGTCCATTCCCACAAACCGAGGTAATGCTGCTCATGAGACGTTCTTAATATACGGTGTTTCCCACAATAATCTTACACAACTGGTTGAAGCTCCAACTCAAGGAAACGCCATCCTAGATCTCGTGCTCACAAATTGGCCAAATGTTGTTCCTAAAATCAGTGTTCTCACTTCCTTCCACGCTTCTTGCGATCACTTGTCTGTTGACTTCTCTATCCTGTCACCGAGCAATCTTAGTCCTCCGAATTCCACTCGTCGCTTTTACGACTATAATAAGGCAGACTTCAATGACATGCCAACGTACCTTCGTAGCATTTACTGGTCACCTGTCATAAATGGTTCTGTAGATGTTGAAACTGCGTGGGATTTCTTTATTTTAACTATACATAGCTACATCGCACATAATGTCCCTGTAATTACCGGAAAAAGAATTGTACAAGAGTTCCAAAAATTCTACGACTAAAACTCCTTGCTAAGAAGAAGAAATATCACAAGAAAAATTCCGCAAAATATAAAGAAGTTGCACAAGGATATGATAACGCAATAGAACAAATAGCAATATTTAGAGAGGAAAAGCTAACTCAGAGTGGAGATATTCGTAAATTTTACGCCTATGCTAAGCGCCGAACGAAAAGTAGTCGTGAAATTCCAACCATCTGCAATGAAGATGACTGTATGATTTTTGACACCCTCGATAAAGCAAACTTATTAAATGGCTACTTTGCATCCGTTTTACATCAGACGATGGTGCCTTACATCTTTTCCTTCCCTAAAGGAGTGAATCCTGGGACCTGTCTGGATTTCATTCATTTTACTCCGGAACTTGTTGAAAGAGCTCTATAACGGTTGCCGCCTAAATTATCACAAACTCCTGATGATATCCCTCTATTTATTCTTCGACGTCTTGCTAATACTCTCGCACTCCCATCAAGATGCATTTTCGATCTATCCATGTCAACCGGCAAATTACCATCTACTTGGAAAGAAGCTCTAGTCTGTCTAGTGTTTAAGAAAAAAGGATCCTCCTCTTCTCCCAACAGTTATCGTCCTGCCGTATCTCACTTACTTCTGGTTGTTGTGAGGTCATGGAAAGGGTAATTTCTGATAAAATATATTCCTATACGATGAACCATAAGCTCTTATCTATGGAACACCATTCCTTTCCCGACGTTCAACAGTTACACACATGCTCAGTTCGATATTCGAAATGTGTTCAGCATTAAGTCTCCATAATCCCTTCGATTGCGTGTACATTGATTTTTCTGAGGGCTTCGGCACAGCATCAATTCCCAAGCTTCCCCATAAACTCTCAAGCTATGGTTTCAAAGGTCAATTGCTCCAATGAATTAATAATTATCTATGTAATCGAACTCAGAGAGTCATAATCAACACCATCACTTCGGACGAGCTAGCTGTTACAAGTGGCGTGACCCAAGTTCTTGAACCTGTATTGTTCCTTCTTTATGTCAATGACGTGTTTGACTGCCTAGTTGGATCGACTTCAACCAGACTTTTTTGCTGATGACTTGAAATTTATGTCAACCAGAAGTTAAAGCTCCTCTTCGCAAGTATCTTCAAACCACTCTTCTCAAATTTGATAATTGGTGTAAAACGTGGCAACTGAAGATTTCTATGCAAAAAAGCTTACTGTTTACTGCTGGAGATCGATATGCTCCTTCCGTCAACTATCATTTTGACAGCGTATCCCTGAAAAATTCAGTCACTGTGAAAGACGTAGGCCTATTGATCTCATCAGATCTCAGAATTAGTGATCACTGTGCGCGCATCAGCTCTACCGCTTATGCCAGAGCATATTGCATCTTAAAACCTTTCGTTTGCCACAACTCCCGTATCGAAAGCCTTTGTTATATTTGTTCGTCCTCTTTTGGAATAAGGAAGTGTCAGCTTTTCACCGAACCTCAAACACGACATTTCCCGTACTGACTGTGTTCAGATATTCTTTACCCGCATCGTTTGTAAACGCTCTGGTATTAAATATAGCAGCTACTCTGATGGATCACAATTTTTAAAATTAAAATCACTGTAATACAGGCGTATTTTGCTAGACTTGTAAGATCTTGTACTATCATTTCGACTTGTGGCTCAACTCTTTCTTTACCACGCACCTTTCATCTCACATTACTCGCAGTGTTTCACGTAGCAGCTGTCAGATTGTATCAGCCTTAAAAGTTAATTCGAACTATCTTAGTGAGGTGTTTTTCTTCCGTGTCATCAAAATATGGAATTCATTGAACGATTCAATTGTGAAAGCTCCAACCTTCGTGAAGATCAAGAAGACTCAAATCTGTGGATCTAAGTGAATTTTGCTCATACTGAGAACGCTAATATGCAATTTCGTAAAAAATTATTTGACATGTGTTTTATATACTTGTGTATTATACTTGATGGTAAATTTTTATTTAGCCATAGTGAAGATTCTCATCATAATGAAGATCAAGAACAGACTCAATTTCATTGATCCGAGTGAATTTGTCTATATTTTGAGCATGGTCATTAAAGGGCTAATTTTGTATAGATGATATTGGTACATGTATTTTTATATTAGATGGCAAGCATTGACGTTCTTTTGTTCCATTGTGAGGACCATTATACCCACTGAGCTTTTAACATGTCGTGATCATCGCTCTGAAATTTTGTATATAATAAATCAGCTGAATTTTGTATTTTCTGATAGCTCATTTTCATTTTTTATGTTGTACCATGTAATTTCTAACCGCAAAATTACATATATACACGTTAAATCACATAGCTTGGCAATCGCGTCTGTGCGTTAGTGATTTGGCCGGGCACCGGTGGGCACCCATAGCCAGACCCCATACCTATTACAAAGAAACAACCTACTGAATGATCGCAAGTAACGACGCGGTTTATTATTTTGTTCAGAGTCATTTAGAATTACTTTGTTTAGTCATGTATTCATCTCATCACAAAGACCTCCCCAAATTTTCTACAAACGCCAATTTTTTTGTTTCTAGTTTCTGAAATTACTAAAAAGAGGCAGTGAAAAGCAAATTTTACTGCTCGCTTGCTAATATTTATAGATTCATTCAATATCTGCTGATTCTTACTGACTTCGCTGCACACAAGGTAAAGATAAGTCTTTTTCCAATCTAGTCCTTTATATATTAAATATCTTTGCATCAGTGACCAGGGTGCGAAGTAGGAAAAAGTTACTGGGGGGATGCCAATCTTCATGTAGGCTATGTGCTGAATGAGACCCACAATTATCTTCGAAGCGGCTAGGTATAATTCGTCTGGCAAATCTCTGTCTTTCACGCGCTGATATGGAGTTGATTACTAAGCTTATTAGGCTATACATCTAATCCTCTCACAATACCGGTAGGCTACATAGAACAAGTAAATGCGGCAAAAATTCTCATTTATTCAATGAAAAAAGCGAGTGTTTCGCTCGCAATTTTGTGGTGGAACATGAAACACGGTTTTGACCACGTGCTGAACGATGCGATTTCAGCCAATCCACGACGTACTTAGCAAAGTTTACGTGGGTGATTGGTGGTCCATTGATGTTAAGAAAAAGAACAGCATTACAAACATTTACACTCAAACGATTCCGATCTTTTGTGAACACATCATTCATCGCACTAAAGTCTCTTTCACATTCAGCCGTACACACAGGGAAAATCTTGATGACATCGCAAAATTCTTTGAAGTCAGACGAGTCTAGCCCGGATTTGGCCTCTCGAAATGAGGAGACTGCGTTCATCACATTCTGTTTGAAAAACTCTGCGATTTTCATGACCTCTCTGTCACCATAGAGGATTCGGTCATCAGATGTTGGCCACCTTCTCTTATCTAAAAACGTACAGTCTTTCAAAAGTTCGACGTCGAATCTCGCATGTAGGTTATCGATGACGGCCTGCACGAATTGTGCTCGGAACTTAGAGTCAGTACTTCCCTTCAAGGTGACTCCTTTGAAGTTCCCATTGAGCTCCAGCTGTTCAGCGAGCTCCTAAGATGATGGCCCTCCATTCTCCATGTAGCTCTCCAGAACTTTGCGTAGACGCAGGATGTCTCCTGACAGTGATGAGGTTTGCCTCGACCACCTGCATCTGTAAAATATTGCTGTTTTTTTGACGATGTTCCTACTCACTCAGGTGAACATTCATGTTATCATAACGACCATTATGATTATCTAGAATACTTTACAAAACAATTACGAAAATCATCTCAGACCAAGCCAGATACTTCAATGGATTATCAGAATACTTTATAGAAAATCAATTAAATCATCTTACGTGGACCAAACCAGATACTTTAAAGGTGTAAAGATGTTACCAAGTAAAGGTGTGATTGAATCATTGATGCAATTGCTAGGGAAAGCGGAGTCACAACACCGTAGAATCGGAACTTACTTTCAAGCTGAGTGCTTTCAGATCACGAAGACAATCCCTTATAACACACATTTGTTCCACTAATTGATGTCGATCGATATGATTTCTCAATCGGGATGCGACGGACGAAATTGCAGGAAAAACTCGTGGAGAAGCGACGAATGATGATGAAAAAACGACACATGCACTAACTGCTGCCCACGCAGTGGACGGGTATTAGTGAGTCAGATGTCCTTCATTGCAGCAGCAGCACACACACATGCGCTGCAGCATTGAAGATAGCCGTTAAGTGGAATTGGCTAAAAGCCACTCTGAGAGACAGAAAAAGTAGACATACATTCTGACAGACACATCACTGGGATCCCCCCCCCCAGGACTAATTAAACCTGCGTACTGGTGGGGATTCAGATGATCACTGGTAGGGACGGATCCCCCCCATCCCCCCTTACTTCGCACCCTGTCAGTGACTTGTGCTTTGTATACTATGCCATTTTTGTCGCATCGCACAGCCAACAAAATAACAATGTCGTCCTATTGACGTAATGCTTTTTTGCACGATAACTAACGACCGAAATTCGTCTCACAGCTGGGGCTCTATTTCTCATCTAGCATTTTCAAACAATTAAATATCTTTGGGCGAGACCCCAGTATCCTCCAGACACAAGTTGGTGAAAACATTACAGGATATTTTGACAGCGTTAACAATTTAAAAATCATAGAAAACTATTTTGTATAAAAATGATAGACGGAATTATCGCCTTTTATGCTGCTGAATGAAATGCAAGCTAAATTGCCTTCTACTAACAGTCTCAACCTGCTATTTATCTTAAGAATATGTTCTTGAATATTTTGAGTAGTCAACGTGGGTGGATTGAGGTTCTGACATTTTGTGCAAACTCATGTTAGGACCTCAAGTTTGGCTGCATTTCATCTAGCAACGTACACGTGTGAGAACTTGGTCTACAATTTCACCTAAAAATGATTACTTTTTAGATTTTTGAAGCTGCTGAGAAGGCAGAATCAACTCAAAATAGTTGCGGGATCAAGTGAGAAGTAGCCCACCACTCCACTGCTCTAATCCAATTAGTTAAGTTGAGAAGACAATCAGCAGTGCCATCAGCAAGAGATGGCTAGGATTCCCATAAGAGATTGCCATGACTTTTGCCACAGATAGATTTATTGTGGTATATCCTCCAGAAGATAGGCCACAAAATAGCGAATAATGATAGTTTGTCGGTGCCTGCGTTTCGCACTTCGCCTTTTCTCAAGGCAATTAAGAAATGTATGGGAACTCAGAGGCCCGGTAGCCCGAACGTATTCCATCCAAATATTTTCTGCATTGCCTTGACAAAGGAAGTATAATCAGAAACGTCGACACCGACAAAATATGCTATTTCGTGCCTATTCTTCTGGAGACAACCCGCAATTCTGGTAATAGTTATGAAAGTTGAGAGGACTGAATCAAATCTGCCAGCGACAACACCTCCAGTGATCCTGGACGAAGACATGAAGAAACTTTGTGCGGACGCTCGTGCCACTGAGCCTCTCAAGCGGAAGTCCCAAGAAAGAGCTTACATGCCTTCAACCCAAGGCTTTCCAGAATGAGCTGATCAAGTTGACACAGAGGATAGCAAAACAAAGTTATTCAAGACTCTGATCATTCATGCTAAAAAGCCAGCAACCGGGAGTCGGGAATAGACTGAGAGGATTTCAACATTTCTTTCAAATTTAGACCTACATTACATCATCAGCGTGGTAAAAAGAAGATCAAACAGAGGCGAGGTACTATCAGAAATGGTCGAAGCATGGGCGAAACTCAAAGTCACTGCAAGGTAAGAAATTTGGTAAGAGCTAGTCCCATTTGCATTTAGAGATGCATGAATAATCTGTTTACAAAGTGCAACACGCCGCTTTCTTCTTCGGTTGCTGTGGAACATGTCTTCAGGCAAAAGGATGAGATATTTTAATAAGCCCTCACCTACCTCAAAGAATTTTGAAGTGCTGGTTATCGTGCTTGGAGATCCAAGTCCTGTTTAGAGTTAACTTTGAAATGTTTCGTTCGGAATTGATATTTTTCCGATTCAATTCAGCACTCGTTGGAAAACATGTGAATTTGAGTTCTTCACTTTGTTATCAGATGGAGATGAGTTTTTTACAGTTCTTAACTTTGAATTAGAAACAGCCAATACAGGATAACACAAAATTAGCATACCAATTCTAGGAAGCCTGGGAATCATATATCTAATAGTTACAATATCTTGTAGTATGTGGTTGAATATACCGGTAGTCATGAATATTTGCTCGAAGTGTCTCAGCGATTTCATATTTCAATTGATAGCAAGACATAGTACTGAAAAATTACGAGTATATAAGTTATTTGATTATGATTTAAAAAGTCCAGTAGTCGAGGACTCAGCTGATGTAAGAAAACTGCATAGCAGAGGTGCGGATCAGTAATGGTGGCAGCGGATTATTTATTTTCAAGTTTATTAAGTTTTGGAATAAGTTTAGAGGAAGCGGTAATTAAAAGATGGTGCGTTGCCCAGCTCTGACAATATATGCCACGTTTTTTGGCAAACATATGCTATAGTACCCTATCAAAAGAATGCATTTGTAATAATTTTTGTGCAGTCAAAGCGGACCGATTCGAATGATTTTCGAATCGCAATTTCGAATCGAATGGAATTTCGAATCAGCAGCCGATTCCTGATTCAAGTCGAAAATCGAAGCTTTGCAGGTCCTACATCACTATTTCTCCATTTCCTCACAGCTAAATTCATTTATGAGTGTATTACAGTTCATTTGAGAGTCATTTGTAAGTTCACACATGACTGCAATCCGGAGGAGCGCAACCATGAAATCTCCGAAATCGGAGTGCGGAGCGCCCTTCGGTTAGCCAAAATTGATTGCTCAGGGCATAGTTTCTACTGCAGCATGCCCATCTGCAATCTTCATGTCTGCAATAAGCTATTATTTGATTCAATCATGTATCTTTCTATTTGCTAGGAATAACAGATCTTCCGTCATGTAGTCCTACAAAATCAGCTGTGTCAGTAGCATGTTAGATTTTTTAGATTATTTATTAGAATGCATTTCTTTTGCAAACCACGGTGCTAAGCACACATGGGTATGGTTTTCCCATATGTTTTTCCATTTCATGGAACCGCGACGACATTGTTAGGAGCTGTAAAATTATTCCGTTGTCTAAACCATTTGTAAGGGCTATTGAGCGTTATGCCATCTAGCAAGAGACAATTACCATTGTTACCATTTACCATTTGCATTATTACCAGTTTAGTGTGACAACTGGCATATATTTCCCCTTATAAACTTGCAAAACTTTGAGAGAGAGAGAGAGAGAGAGAGAGAGAGAATGTGTAATTAAATCACAAATGGAAATCAGAAGTTACAAGTCAATTACATTTCTTCAGCATAAAGTTAGCCAGCATCAATTAAAGGAACTAGTACGTCAGTCATAATAGGTAGATGATTTTAAAATGCATACTCTTGGGAAGAAAGAGTTGCGACGCACAGATGTTCGACAGAAAGGCACAGAGATTCTTCCACTAGGTAAGTACCTTGGGAATGCGAGCTTTATTGAAGTTTGTGCAGACTCAACTTGTTCGAATAGTTTCAAGGCAGCAGCAGTTCTTCTTGGAGTCAGATCATTCATACTTGAACAACCCTTTATTTTGAGGCAGCGGTTTTGAATAACTTGCAGCCTAGTAGAGTCCCCTTTGGACAAACCGATAAATGCTGGAGAGGCGTATTCTAAAAGGGAGCGTATCAACACGTTGTAAATTTGGATGAACTCCTGAGGCGTCGTGTACGGTTTCATGCGTCGCAGGATGTACATTCGCTGAGCACATTTCTTCTCTATAAGGTCAACATGAGACCCCCATCCCAAGGAATCATTCAAAATGACACCCAAAACTTTGACACTCTTTTGGAAGTTAACGTCAGCGATGTGTGTCTCAACATTAAGGACATCTTTAAAATTTCCTCGGTAATAAATCAAGCCAGTGGTTTTGGCAGTGTTCAGACTGAGGTTTGAATCAGCAGCCCACTGTGAAATATTGTTGATTTCAGAGTTAAGTAGCCGTATGTCATCGGAAGCATAGTCTTTTCTAACTCCGACAACGATGCAAGTGTCGACGACATACTTAACCAGACAGGTTTTCGAATTAATTGGCTTCAAAGATGAGACATATAGTCCGAACAGATAGGGACCGAGCAATGAGCCCTGAGGTACGCCACTTGTTACCAACTTCAAATCGCTTTTCGCATTATTGAGCCTAATTCGCTGCTGTCGACCATACAGATAACTCCTCATCAATAGCATGAATCCCTTTGGGAATCCAAACTGATACAGTTCATTCAACAGATCATGATGGCAAATACGATCGAATGCCCTCGTGAAGTCGAAACTTAAGAGAATTGCCGCACCGATGTTAGAATCATCAGCCAACTTGGTGAGATAGTCATGAACTGTTATGATAGCATGAGTTGTCGACGAAGACTTCCGAATTCCATACTGGTGCTCACCTAGACACTTGGTAAGGCGAGGACACAAATATTCGATCAAAAGTCGTTCTGCTATTTTGGCTGGGATAGGAAGTAAACTGATAGGGCGAGTATTCGAAACCGACAAATTACTGGACGACTTCAGAACGGGAACAACATCAGCGATCTTCCAAAGTTCAGGAAATTTTCTCTGCTTGAAACACTGCAGGATAAGCGCGTGAATGGGTTCAGAAAGGATGAGTGCACTCTTCTTATAGATGATGGAAGGAATGTCATCACTACCTGAGGCCTTCAAGGGTAGGCAAGACAAAATTTTCCATACATCTTCAACACCGAAAGAAGGTAGCCAACCATCATCAAGAAGCTCATCGAGATTCGAGGGAGTTGATTGTGGACTCATCATTTTGCAGAAGTGTTCATTCAGGTGATCTAGATTTTCAGAGAGTGGGAAAGAATCATCCATAAGAGCACTGACGCTATTTACGCGGCCTCTGCGTTCCATCTGAATATAAGACCACAAACCCTTAACGGAGGTGGATTTCTTTGAGAAATATCGATGTTTGGCCTTGAAAATCTCTTTCCTCACTTTGACTTTTAACGCATTGTACGCAACCCAATTTTGATTTCGAAATGCTTCCCAACGATTGTCTATTAACAGCTTTACGAAGGGTGTCATCCATGGTGCATCGGCATCAGTGAGAAATACTTTATATTGCGGAATTACACTCATCGCCTTCTTCATAAATTCATAAAAGAGCTGAGTTTTTACGTCAACGTCGCATGCAAAGTAAAATGCTTGCAAATCGCAATGAAGGAATTCTTGTTCGAAGGCCAAAACGTTCGATAATCTGAGGTCATGGAATGTCGATGTACGAACATCACGTCTTCTGTTGAATCCGCAAGGACGAGCTAAAACGCAGTTATGGTCTGAATTTCCGATGGGAGGACCAATTTCGATATTACTTTTGGGATAACTGTCGAAGACGGATGGCTCAACGTATATCTTGTCGAGCTCAGTATCCAATCCCTGCTTCAGATAAATCGGTACAAGCTTGATGCCTACTGGAATTACCGGTACACGACTTTTTTCTATAAAATTTCACGCAGATATGCAGTGCTGATGGTCAATCTATTGCACCTATGAAAAAGCAGTGAAATCGTGACAAAAATCAATTTCTTCCATAATAGGGAACTTTTCACTTGTTTCACTCAGAATTGCAACTTAAGTATGAAACATAAGGTGGGTGAGGTGAATAAGGCCCATCTAACAGACTTAGAGGTCTACAGTCTTGAATTTTTGATTAAATACTACGAATTCATATTCAAATTATCTATTTCTGGTGCAGTTGACATGCGTGAGAAGTTCATGTCGATTATTGCGAAACTTCCGGTGTACGAGCAAAAAGATGAAAAATAACCGAGTGGGCCTTATTACCGACACGTGTAGGTAATAAGGCCCACTTTTGTTTTTATCTAATGTATTCAATTTACGTAGCTTATAAGTCTTTTCTAACATCTGGCTATATACAATGGATTGTATTCATCTTCTGGTACGCAAATTGATATAATGAGATTAGATCTAATATGTTCTTGTAATTCACAGTTAGGACTTAAGTAAGCCCCTATGTAAAAAAAGAAACACAAAATTGTTCATTCAAAAACATCGACTTTTATTGAAAAACAAAAGATATTTTTAACACGGGGAAAAATAACTATATGATGGTGAAACCTTGTATTTGGTATTGTATAATCTCTCTATTATATTATCAATCATAAACACAGACTTTATAGGCCTACACTGGAACAGTCAGGACAAACAATTAGGAACTCATCTTCGTCACTTCCATGACTTAAACCAACACAATCTAATCAATTGTGTATACCCAATTAGTCATCACATGCCATACACTGTCTCATAGGTCTACATTATTTAACTTTTCATCTTCCTCACAAATTTTGCAATCCCACGATTCATTGCCAGCTTGCTCATCTTTTCTACAATTAAGCTTGGGCCTACTGTTTTGCTTCTTGGATAGAACAGGGGCTTGCTTAAAGCGCTTTTTATTAGTAAAAAGTTCTTTTGTAAGTAGTTGTGCTTTCTACGTAAGACTGCGCTTACGTTTACGTGGATCTGACTTTCGTTGGATTTTCGGAGTACATGATAGGCCCGGGCCTTATTAACAGCATTTTGTATGGGCCTTATTGACTACATTGACATCGTTTTATAATCAGTGTTTTTTCTTACTTTCTCGAGCTCAAAAATCAAACTACTACATAAGGTCATAGAGAAGATGCGTCAGAGATAATTTTCCATGTTAAGAGCTCATCTACACCAACATTTTGTGTCATGAAATCCTTGAACAAATGAAGAGCAAATATTAGATCAAAGAAGAAATTTGAATGTACTTTTTTTGAGATGTTGTAGAATCTGATCCACTTGACCAAAATCGATAAAACTTCTGACCCTTAATTGAAATTAGATATATTTTCATTTCTTTTTTGTTGCGCTCAAATTCATTAAGCAGTTTCCGAGATCTAGCAAAAGTGGGCCTTATTACCAGCTGGGCCTTATTCACCTCACCCACCTTATAAAATGCTATCTACCAATTACGTCAGGAATATATACTGGCTCTATTGACATCGAATATCATCTTTGAGTCCTGCATGGCGTCAATTTCTGATGTATATGTCCTCAACTTGACTCTGTGATTACGAAACCATGTTTTTACAAGCTTTGTCATTATAGGTCCTTCCTATTTCACAGATCTTCCTATTTCGCCCCAAAATCATATTGACCTAGCTTCCTAATGAACTGATCAGCAATGCAGGTGCTCTAAGATTCAACGGCACTAGTTTGAAGTTTAAGTGATTTGGTCGGTTTCATCCTCCGTCGTGAGGTACACGATTAATTCTCTCCACAAAACGTGTTTTAGAATGACGCGTGCATTGGACTATCGGGTAAATTCATTACCTCTTTGGAATTGCCAGCAAGGAACGTGTTTTAATGAAGATTGGGTATTGTTTTGTTAGTTCAATTATCATTTATCATCATAGGCTACTTTTTGTACTAGTTGTGCTAATGATTATGTTTTATGGATGAATGAAAATTAACATGAAATTTCACAAAATTGCTCTGCCATCACCAATCTGTATATACTATTCTTTTGACATGGACTTCTAGCCTTCTATGTTGTGCTCAAGTTGCTCGACATTAATTCATTTTTGGGTGGTTGGGTTTTCCATGCATACTAAAATTTGTTCCAAGAATATGGCACTCGGTTACTGGATAACACATGCATCGCTTTTTAATAATTGAGTATGAAGCTCAAGACGAAAAAGTCGGAGAGCTTTAATCGCGCATAATTTGAAAAAGTCTGGCATTTTGAATGACCTGTCTGAAAGCTAGAAACATATTCTATGCGCTCAAAACACGTAACCAAAATTCATCCACTCCACTCGCAAAGTATGAATAATTGCTGATTCTTTTTGATTAATGATTGACGGATGCCAGCTATAGATAAGTACAAGCGGTATAATGAAGCCATCATCGTTAATACAATGGTGAATGGAATTTTCTCTGTCAGGTCAGTTACCAAGATAATCAGATTGATATAATTGTTTCACTCGTGCACCCGGCGTTCATCGGTAATTTTAAATTCTCTTTTAAGTAAAACATCATGAACGTGTTTTATAATATTATTTGATTTGAATTGATTGATCTGCAACCTCAATCAAACTCCTGCATGCAGTTCTTAATAACATAGGTACATATAGTGCAGAAAACATTTTGATCACAGCCATAGTTTTACATTGCTAAACCTCAGAAATCATATAGGAAGTTCATTTTGGAGAGATAGACTGCTTTTATCGCCTAGGAAAAAAGTTGCAGAAGCACAATAAACATTTTCATTCTATGCGGAGTTGAATCCTTGAGTAAATTTTGCCACAAGGTTTCAACAAAAAATAGTAGGATTTTGCACGGATTTCCACATCGGATGGAGATTTCGTCATGCTTTTAAATTCACGAACATCCCAGTGGAAAAATAATAGTAGGGCCTACGGCAATCCAACGGCTGCGGGTGGCAGTGAGTCGATTTTTGAAAATGGAAGAAATTGATTAGAAGTAGTAAAAAATGAAGTTAATGTACATGTGAATGATAAATATCAAGCTCTACTCACTCAAAATTAGAATTTGGCCGAGTCGGTTGCGAGTTGGCACAGGCACCATAAAAGTGCGATGTGCCTACCACAAGCCAACTCCGGATGATTTTATTTCAATGGCCTCCCACAGAATAGTGCGCATTGCAAGAAAATGTGTCTGTAGTGTTTCTTGTAATCATGGTTAAACTATATACTCATCCAGTTGATCACAAGATTCAGCCCTATCAACACACTATCAAAAATCCTTGGTGTATGTGAATTACTGTTTACCGATTGTCAAATTGAGGAACGAGACATTTCGACACTGCTCCCGATATGATCTTTTGTGTTCCTTTGCATGATTATTCAATCAGCTATACGGCACTTCTACCAATTGTCTGCGCTGTATCACAGATGTATCAACATTTTTCGTTTTCATGAAATCAAACGAGCACCTAAACTTAATAGCAACATTCATGGAGGGCACATCTTGCCTAATATCTCCATGACGAATACTTAAATTCACTGTTAATGCTGCAATATTTTCTGTGGAGTTCAGTGCTTGCTTATGTGATCTCCTGAGGAAAACAATGAAATCCTACACTCTCTAATTGGATTTGTGCTTCATGGGGAGTTGTTTGTGTGAGGTAAATATTTGTTGTAGGAGTTCGAAAAGCGGGAGTTTAATTTTGTCCAGTCATGTGTTATATAGTAAGCTATCTCAGTATGCTGAGAGCTTGTTAAATCTTCAGTAGAGTATTTTGTACCTTTTTCTTCTATGTAAAAAATATGTTGTCTTTCTTATGAAAAGGCTGTGATTTCATTTGCATTCCCAGGTGCCTGTAGTCAATGACACACACGTCCCGAACAGGCTCAGTTGTTGGTTGTCACTGACAGGAACAATTGCTGTTGAACAGGAACAATTGTTGGTTGTCACTGACACATCATGAATACAATATTTCATCTTAACTGTCGTGAAGATAATGTCGTGTACTATGTCGTGAAGATAACTGTCGTGTACCAGAAATAGCAGTTGAGCCAACCACTTTCCGGCGGAGCAAGATAGTAGTGGATACGACTACCAGAAATAGTGGTTGTCCCAACTACTTTTTTTCCACTGGGATGTAGCTATGGATTGTTCAAGGCATGGCATGGGAGGGCAGACGCATTGCTATTTTCATAAATTGATCGCCTGATGAAGGAGCAGGTTCTCCGACACATGTTGCTTATAAAGATAATTTCCTTTGGCAGATTGGTCGTTTTTACTCTATTATTCTGACTAGATGGATTGATGAATATTTGAGCAGACTTTAATTTACAATGGTCGTGAATTAAAATTGAAATTTATAGCCGTTGTAAGTGGTCAAGCGTTACCCACTACAAAAAAGTACGTCAGTCCGACTTCCGGTACCGACTTCGTACCGAAGAACAGAATGTCCGCATGGCCGATGGTCGGAACGACGTCGGGTACCGTAGGTTCATTATAAAAAAAAACACCCTACTACTTGCTGATTTGCAAGTAGTAGGGTGTTAGTGTAATTTCTAGAAAAAAGAATCAAGAAAGACTTCCAAGTTCAATCAAAAGAGGATCATGTATTTCTCTCTCTTCTATAATTATTACAGCGGTCAGGAGCGTTTTTGAAAAAGTTCATAATGAAGTTTTCGACATCCCGCGCTGTTGTTCCTTGAAACAGTCGATAGGAGCAATCTGAAATCGAAAGAAAGATTTGAACCTTCCCGCGAATTATGAACTGAACTTTCAAATACGATATGAGATTCATCTACGATTAAGTTTCGAAAATGCCACTTATGAATTTACATTTTATATGATATTATATCACAGACTAGCGAGTAGGCCTAGTTGATAGCCTAATGTATACAACTAAAATGTGCTGAAACCAAACTGTACACGCCCAATTGACAATTAATATTAGTTTAATGAAAAATCTCACAGCAAAAACTCGCCAAGGCTCACAACGTCAGATTTGTGGCAGATATTCACATTCGAGCATTGACCCAAGCGCACTGCTCCATTTTCAAAACAAAATGCTTATAATAAGCCATCTATCCGAAAAATATTGATCAACAGGTATTGCAAAAATCTGCTTGGATCTCGCTGGATGAACCACTTATCTCTGTACCTGTGATCACCGTTGATAGTCAGATAAAAATCAGTTATGACCTATATGAAAAGAAGCTTTAAAACAGTCGGTATGATGCAAATTTGATGAGATCAAAGAACTTCACTCAATAATAAAAGATGAAAATCTGATCACATATCTAATTGCACAACGAATAATGAATTGGGGTATTTATTTATCAATTTTATCACCAATTTTTATCGATAACAATAATTCAATTAGAAAATATTTTGCCGCCTTTTATAGATGCATACAATCCTATCGGTGCCTTATTACTGTTAATTTTTCAATGACAATCATTGATTTATGAATATGTCTACATGCACAGTTTCCATGACATTGATCGATGTTTAAAATGCTATATAATTATATCATTGCACCAAAGAGATCATCAGCTTCTGTATAAAATTCAATTGGTAAGGTAATCATTAAAATAGTCATATAATTTAGATCCTCCTATGATTGAGCTGTTTTTTCATGTTTCTGTAGTCTGTGTAATAGCCGTTGGTTCTCATAGTCGCAACTCACAATGATGTTTTATAGACGTGAGTCTAGAAACGTCACTTGGACAAATTGGTTGTATATTCTAAGCACTAGAATAGAGTTGTGATCATTTATCAAAAAAGTACAAGCAAAATTATGTTTTCTGTTTATTTTCAGTATTTTATAATGGATAACAAAAATGTGATCGAAACATGATTAGGGCAAACAGTTTTGCAGCTGTATACACACACACACAGTCTCTCTCTCTCTCCTTCTCAACATTGGCCTATCTGATAAAATTTCATTATAAATTTTAGTTAGCTCACCCTTGAGAGCAGTTTCAAGATTGGCAGGAAATTTAAATTTGCCTTTTACGCCGGTTCGATTGATCTTCAACTGCATGTTTTTGGATATTAATTTATTGAGGACTCGATTCGCCAAATCCCTTGCGTTTGCTCCACCTTGCTGCATCATCCATGGAGTCTGGAAAAATAAATAGCAACTGGAGACCTTGTGAAAATCTACATACAGTTGTTTTTTGCATGTTTCAATAAGGCATTGAAAAATAATCAAAAGTACGATACACATCATTGGCCTATAGCCTAGCCTATGTAGACTTAATTCAACGAATACATGGACCATGTACGCAGATAAGGCCCTATTGTAATTACTTTTAATGACAGGAAATATAAAAATTCTCGTTTCAAAATATTGTCAATCAGGACTGCATTTATTTTCACTTCTCGGAATCTCATATCTATCACATGAGATTTATAAATTTGTAAGAAAGTCACTACAAAAATTCTAACGTCATGATCGAAATATTTTTCACTTTGTTAATTTGGCTTTAAACTGATTCGTGTACTTACTAGATTGGTAGGCATCCGCGTCAAGGACTCCTCCGCTGTGAAATATGGGAGTTCCATTTCCACCGGTGTTGATGGTGCGGATTTGCGCTCCATTCGAGCTATTCGCGTCGATAAGTCACTTAATTTGTCGAGGATTGTACATTGGACGTACAACATTGCTGAAAGGTGCAGTGGTTAAGTCAGGCTATCCACATGTTTCTTGTCGAAGACTTATAAGTAGTTTAATAATTTGTGAAATGGTCTGTAGGCCTCGTACATATGTACAATGTTTTATGATATTGACGTTTCTGATGCTATTGTTGCCACTCATATTTTTAATTTTCGAGTCCGAGTAGCCTGTAGTGCTGTAGTCAGATTGATGATACAACTCCCATAATCAGATGTTTATCGCCAACAAGTAGCTCATAGAAATACGTTGATCGGTGTCATGGCCAAACAAGCATTTTATTCAACACCGCAGAAGACCATGATCTCATTGACAGTTTTGACATCAAAAATCGATTGCTAGTTAAACGTTGATTATTTTCATTAGAACATATTATGTAATTGTGAATTTCGAAAATCAATCATTGCAATTTTTCTGTAACATTATCGCAATCTAAATAGGCCTATCCTACCCTGTGGGAACGCATCTTGCTAATATCAACAGATTATCTGGCGAGGTAGCGATTTGGTGGATAATTTTTTTAAAGGTTCAGTTTCGTGTAAAAACTATCTCCGCATGTGAAAATGGTCATCATTTATCCAAAAACATGTGTAAAATTAAAAAACGACAGGTGGCGAAAAAGTTGCTATAATTAGCTGGTAGATATTTGTTTACTAATGCGAGCTGATTTTTCGCCAACCGGCGAAATCGTGGATATTGTAGCAACTAATTAGTGGTAAGTAGTAATGTTCGTATATTACCTTCACATGAAAATATATTGTATACTCAGTCTGATCTGATAAAAAGGGATCTTTTTTTAATTCACGAAGGCTTAAACTAAAAAAAGTATTTGTCTTCCATAAATGTCGCAGTAAATACTATGATATTGTTCAAATATTTGTCATTGTTGTAAATTATTGAATGTCAAGAGATGTTATGAAAATTGATATATGCGGATTCTCTATATTCTTATCATTATCAAAGAATGATAGTCTGCACTTATATCTTAGATAGATTAGCCATATGTGAGGGATAGTGAGGAGGTGAGGGAGAGAATAGAGCCTCGACTGTAGAGGCGGATTACTAAAGAAAACAAGAGAGAAAGTCAAAAGTAAAAGGTGACATATAGAGCGCGAATTGTCGCCGGCGAACTTCGCCAGCGAATATCCCGCAAATATGACTGAACTTTAGCATGATATTCTGCAGCTGACATTCGCCAGTTTTTCGCAAGATTCGTTCCCACAGGGTAATTACATCCGATTTATCATGGCTCTGTATGGTTATAAACTATGAAGGATGGTCATCGAAAGAAGATATTTGCCTGCTCATAATACATGTGGGTTGCATACATAATCAAAAATCTTATGATGTTTTCTAAATGGTTCACAGTCATACTTCATTTTTGAAATGTTTCTATTTTGAAATTTATAGAGCTTTACATATAGAAATTTACTTAGAAACGTTTTTAATTTTTAGATAGAAAAGCATATTGCAAGTTGTTTAAGAAGCTATGAATAATCTAAGCTTATTATCATATTTGTTTATTATCATTGAAATTTATATTTTTGTATACGTATTTGGATTATTTAACAATATATTTTCTCTTCTACCGGTAGTTATAAAATGTTACATACAAAATAGTGCAAACATTAAAATCATTAGGCCTAAATTTATTGACGTAATTTGCTTCCCAAAATAGATTTGTTTTCATCATTACTTTGAAGTTTTGCATTTCTTGATTCATATAGGTAACATTTCAATTAAATGCTAAAAAGCAGCATGCTGAACACACATGTGCACATGCAATCTTGCTCCGTTTGTTACACCAGGGAATTTATTTGCGAATCAATTATGCAAAGACTATTCATTTATTGCAATGATTGCGAGCTGCAAAGTAAACTATCAATCAGTTGAAATTGTATATCACTAGATATCCTGAAAATTGTTCAAATTATTAAGTTTTGACGACCCTTGCTCTAATTGGTCTTTAAGGTGAATGCTGAGTAAAAGTGTTGATTCTTATTCAAGAATGAAGGTGCCGTCATGTTACAAGAAAGTCAATATAGCACTTGATGATCACTCTTGCAATCTGCAAAATCAAATAAGCTTACAGTGCGGTAGCCTTACAGAGGCAATATCTGAAAATTAGATACGCTAGATGGCGAAGATGAACTTAATAAGAATGGCAATGTGAGTAGGCTATGGGATATTTTTTCAGACACTGAAGGGCTATGAAAGGCAGAAAGACAAATGAGAGGAATGCATATTTTGTACATGTCATCGATAAAAATTCTAAATGAGTTTCCTGCCATTAATGTGACATAAACAGTAATAACTTCTGCTGTCATGTAAAATGCAAATTATTAGGATTGTTTAACCTTCAACCGCAGCGTCTTTGGAGCAATTTGGAGACATGATTTTCTACAAATTTGGAACCCATTTTTAGCGGTAAGTGATGACAAAAACAAGCCAAAAATCAATATTGAAGCTATGCAACACATACTACTTCTAATTCAAAACTGCACAAATAGCGAAAAACTCTACACCTGATTGACAGCAAGTATTACAAAATAATGAAGTAATAATTCACTGAATCAGAGAAAATGTACAATTAGAAGTATGAAGATAATAGAACATAAAAATTGAAATCAACAGCACAAAGATATTAACAGTAACTCAATTCTACCAACCACCCAAGCCTCTGTGTAGCAGTACTCAAATCAACACCTTCCTACATGCATAATCTAATCACAGTATCTCCCACATAAGACGTCAACCTAAGTAGCATTCTCAACTACGTTTGTATGTTTAATCCAAATGAGCACTTAGTTGCCAATTTATCTGGTAATTTCTTAGTAGAACGTACATGTGTTATAACAACTATATTTAAGGACATAAGACACTGTTGTGTTCTTCGAGACATTTTAGAATGGAACGCGAAATGTGAGTGTCTTGAAACAGCTAAAAATGACGGAATTGATTTAATTTAGCCCTGAGGAAATGCTTTGAAGACAGAAAAGGAAATGTAGAAATTAATACAAACCCATAGACTAATTTCATGGTTACTTGAATATTTAAGTATGTCTAACATTCTCACCTGCATCATCAGCAAACAATTCATCAAGATACCTTCTCTTGTGCCTCCTCTCGTTGCGTGTAGACATTGTCAGTCAGACTATCAGGAGTGACTGCAACAGTTCATACACACGATTTTCAATGATTTTCCCCAGCTGACTGCATCACTTAAAGTCAATTTATCTGATAGAAAAGTACTGTTGATATATATTACCTCACACAAACAAGTATTAGAATTTTTCTAAATAGCTTTTTGCTGCCTGCCTTCTACAACAACTGAACAGCTTTTAAATCACAGTAGTGAGTGCATCAATTGGCTTATAGCGTCCATTCATATTGCCCTATAAATATGTGGCAATACATTCATACGAGAGTAGCGAATTGATTGATTTTTTTCACTAAAAGACAGAAGGAATTTGGAAGACAATTCACAGCTGGAATAGGAATACTTTCCAAAAACTTTGTCTAGTTGACAGACAGTAATAGCCGTTGGATGCTTAATGTTGAAGTAAATGGCCTCCAGTTTCTGCGACTTCCATCCGACGTCCGTCCGACATCTCGTCGGGAAAAGGTCTGGTACCGATCAGAATCTGACTTCACAAAAACTACTGTATTTCAACAAATAGAAATAATTGATTCAAAACGTTTTGATCAACTGGCAGGAATAAAGTCACCAAGCAAATAGAAAGCATAAAAATTTCCCGACCTTTTTCCGACTACCATACCTCGTTCCGACGTCTTTCAGACGAATCTTTTTGTAGTGGGTAGTGAAAATTGGAGAAAAGGAGAAAGCTGACTTCTAGAGGGACCGCTTCAATAAATGCAACCCAACTAGGCCTATGCTCTACCTCTGGATAAATTGATCAAAGATGAGCTTTCTTTGATGACGCACTTAAAAATTGATTTTTTTTGACAATTTGCTGTTAAGCGCGCGCAATATTGCCAAATCATGGTTTCCATGAAATTCAAGGAAATTTTTGATGCCGCCTATTGCATTTTTAGCGAACTACGATACCCAAATGAAAATTAGGCCCTATGCTCTTTCGAAATGACATACGCATATCGATTTTACTTACAGTGCGACGGATTCCTAGGAGAGTATGCTTTATACCAGGCCTATACGGAGGAATGCATCTCAATTGAGTTTTCATGACGATAGGCTCAATTTAAATTTTACATTGTCTATATAATTCTTCATGTCAATTAATATGCCTCAATAGACATTTCTACTTCTTTTCATAACATTCATTTCTGCACGATGATTAACTTCGAAGTCAGATTGATGTACCCATGTGAATCATTCATTCCATACATTATGTGCAATCCAGGTTTTTCATAACGTCACACAATCTTTCGGAATTGATTGTGTGATTAAATAAATAACTGTGAATGATTCATTTAATCTGGCACCAATGTTCAAGCGCAGTTAATTCTTGTTCAGTATGCAAATCTTGTTTGAAATGTACAGCTCGCATTTTCATGAGAAAATTGAATCTTTCGTTATGTCGCTTGAAGGCAAGGTTTTGAAAATACTCAGCAAACTATAACGGATTCGTGAGAATATATTTTTTTTCATTTCTTTTATTAGTTTATTAATACAACTTACACAGAAGAACTTCATTTTTAGGGAAGGAAACTTCAAATTTTACATTCATTGGCTCAAAGATTATTGAGATAATGGAATATTTTTTAGTTTATGCCGTCATTTCATTTTCAAGTCCAGGATTACAGCAGCTGTACTAATTAAGCAGGGAATCCATCGCACTTAGATATTAAGTTAGATTTACGCATAGGCCTGATCAGGCTTGCCGTTTGAATGATGTTTCTGCCCAATCATATCAACAGAATCATGATTTTGACAGCAATTAAGGCTATGGAGCTTGCACCACTCCCCTTGCATACATAATCAAGGATATTATAGCACTAGCGGATGATTCCTTTCAGTGTAAATTGCGCTGATTCATGTGTTTGCAGTCATTGAAAACATCAGTTGACAACCAACCGGTGCTGGCCTGTGGCCATGGACAAAACTATGTCGTTCCTGTGGCTACATAGTAAATGGTTTGCATCAGACAGCATTTAGTTTCATTGCCAAATCTTCAAAATATTGACAATTATGTCAGTATTTAGCAGATTAGGAGAATCTTATGCGTTTTCGGCTAATGAGGTTATTTGGAGCATCATGTAAATATGCATGTACATGAAAAATGTGCCATTTTAGGTATCCTTCACATCATAGAAAAAAATACTAAGAGAGCAAACAACATATCTCTGAATTTCCAGTAATGACTCAGGAAACACCAAGCAGATTTTTAACTACATCTATTGATAATTGAAATTAACAAATTTTATAATTGAAATATCAAGCTATAAAATTGAATGCTATGCACTTTCATTTCATCAGTAGTCTCGCAGACTCAAAAGTGAACTCAGCAGGATTATTGATTTAATCCTGTGTGTTTTACGTCGAAAACAGATATCGTGTCATAGGAAGTATTTTACATCGATAAAAGCATATCATACGATGTCTTATATGCCGTGCACTAATATATTATCATGATCATTGCAAACATCATAATACTGGTGTTCCAGTATAAAACAGATAAGATTAACGATTCGTTCATTTAACAAATACTGGCATAACATAGATGCCCAATGACTTCCTATGAACATTGAACAACATTGCTTTCTACACGGTTGATGTCAGTTCGTTTCGTGGACAATTTGTCGTGTAGTATTTCTGATACATTTAATTGATCACATGCTCTCATCGGTGTAAAAGTTCACATCACGCCACTTAGTCATGAATATCAAAGTACCATGCAGCCACCTTTCTCCTGAAAAGGGTTGTCTTTCTTGCTAACGAAGCCACTAACTAAGCAGTCTTTGTCTTTGTTCTGATCCATAAAGTCAATCATATCTTTCACACATTGAGAAACCGGCTTTCGATCCATGTTGGCTTCAACTCGAAGTTGTTCAACAATTTTCTTCTGTTGACTGATACTGGACATGGCTGAAAGGAAAAAAGCAAATTGTATGAATAATGCATGTCTCAAATGTTACAACTTGGACCGAACATATAATCAAAAAAGTTATAATTCATAAAATTACAGTGATGAATATACGCGACGTTCAAGAGATGTATGCTCTCAGTCTGGAATAGAAAGTGACTGACAAATTATTAACAAAGAGCAAGGTATCATACAATGTCAATTACAACTCTCGAAGCTGTCAACAAAGCGGGCCAAGCTTTATTGTAGCCAAGCTTATTTAAACCGGGAGAAACAGCTAAACTGTCAAAATCTTCCATCTCGGTCCTTCAACTATACGCACTTTCTGCCCTTTCTCCCTGAGGCCATCGGCCTTGAGTCCTAGCAGTCCAGACGTTAAACCCACATTCGTCGAAGAAGATGGTATGCCGCTGAGTGCCTTCTCTCATGAACCATATTTTGAGAGACATATTTTGCTCTCTTCTTTCACTTCAGCGATATTCCATCGGGTTGGCACGAGTCGCAAGAGCTTTAAGGTGATCATACAGCCATCTAGAGCGCGAGAAATTGTGGTTAGACTGAGGTGAGCGGGAACAACTTAACAGTTTCCCTTTCATCTCCAATAAAGTCGCTGTCGGTTTTTCTTGCACAAAGGCAATCAAAGAGTCCAGCATTTCTTGAGAGAATCTTGCTTCTCGACGGAGCTGTCTCTTAATGGTGCTTATGATTCGATAAGCGGGCCTCCGATTGATGACGATTGCATTGGCAAGTGTGATGTAATCCCGACCGTCTTCGTAAGCTTTGATTAAATGATTTCTGTCTGAAGAATTAACTCGACGTGGCATACGTCACTTGATATCGTTTGACCACACCTAACCGTGATAAGTGACAGTTGATATTGCAGTTTGTGACATTCATTTTGCAGTTTTTGTAACATGCCTATACATGTCTATGCTTTGTACATGGAAATCTTTCTATTAATTCTTTCTATTCTTTTTTTTCTATTAAATATAATTTCTATTACATGTAATTCTTTCTATGGATTTGAATATCCACAGTCATGGAAATCTGCACCTGTAAGATACTGATCTTTGATTACATAAACATAGGGCAATAACTATGCTTATCCGCAGATATCAGTTGTGACATTTATTTTGCAGTTTGTGTCAATAATTAACATATAACATATTATATAACATATATCCCAAATAGATCTCGTAGAAAGGAATTGCTTGCTCCATTCCTTTTTTGTGGCATAGATCATTCGCCTGACTTTGTCTTTATAGTGTGAGAACAACATCCAGTTCTTTTCCTTGTAAGCTTGATACCGCTCATTTATATTGGCTTTTTTCACATTGGTGATCCAAGGTTTTACAGCAGATTTCCTTTTGACTAACTCAAACGGTAAGCAATTTAAAGCATCGGATAAATAAGCATAGAACAACTCACATGCTTCATATAATTCCAATTCATTAAATAGATAGTCCCAGTTAACTTCCAGTAGACGTGATGCAAGATGTACAAAAGAATCTCGAAAATCAAATACTTTGATATAAGTTTATCAATAGAGAAAGATGAACACGGTCTCAGAAATAAAACACTGTGATCACTTATTGAAATAGGTGGCAAAATCTCCGGTTTATTGTACAAACTGATATAATCTTCAGGAATAATTATAAGTATGAAATCTAAAATACTTTAATTTCTTGTAGGCTCTTGAATAATATTGCTGATACCAAATGATGATTGGAAGCATGATAAATCGAAATGATTAATCTCTCCAGTCATGCAAACTGCATAATCAGGATATTTCACTAAAAAATCGTCAATAATTACTAATCTAATTACTCAACATACAAGAAGCATTTGCGCTCAGGCGATCTAAATGTGGAAAATAAAGAATTACCAACAGACAGTGAAAGAGCTGTTTCCAAAGTCGGATGATTGCAATTTCAACTTCAGGAAATTCCGAACGGAAAAAAGCATCTCAGTGATAAAGGAATTACGAATCCAACAAACTATTCCTCCACCATTGGCTCCACTACTTCTATCAACGCGAAATAAATTATAGTCTTTGACAGAAATAGAGTCGCCACAGTCCTGCGAACCCAACCATGTCTCGACGACGTACAGAACAGCTGGCGAACGCGTATTAACGAAAATTGATAGTTCGTCCATTTTGCTCATGAGTGATCTCGCAGTGAAGAAGCACAGAGACGGCAGGCACGTCTTGAAAATTGGCGTTTGTCAGTCATGTCTTTCTATAATTTTACCATGTCGAATCATTACATTATGACCTTGTTTCTTTCCTTCCTGAAATTCCTCGAAAAAGAGTTTGTCTTGCACAATCTGAGATCTTGTTTTATCATGACGGATAGACACGCGACAACTGTTTCTTTCATTATATTCCTTCATATTATGCCTTTGGTTGAAGAAACGCATTTTTGTCTTCATAGCTCCGAAAGCATACCTTCAAAGGTCTACTTTTACGACCATGTTTACCAAGACGAGAACACATTGTTAAAAAGAGCAGACTTTGAAAGTACTCACATATTCAAGTAGTTTTTGTAGTTTTCTCTTGTCATGCTCACCGGTGTCGTCAGATTCATTCCAGCTTTCTTCCAAACCAAAACAATTATATTGTTCCTTTTATTTTGCCTTTCAGTAAATTCGTTCAGGGTACTATTGATAATGGAAGTAAAATCCATAAAAATTTGTGTGTTCAATTGTTCACGCATACATTGCAGTTCGTATTCAACTTTCACAAAGCGTTGTAATAAACCATGGATATCAATAGACTGACACGAATCGCAAGTATATGACACGCTTTGATTGTTCGAGATCGCTTTGGTAACATTTGTAGATAACCCACTGTGTTCAAGTTTCATGTGCACTGGCTTCTTACAAAGGTGACACCGCAAAAGCTCGGCATCTATTCCATTATTGCAAACTTGACACAACGAAATATTGATCGACAAGTCGCTATTCTTCCTGGGCGCCATGAAGCAGCACTGACAATGACATGCATTCAAAATGGAAAAAATCAAAAATAGTAGAAAGTCAAGTAATTATCACGCTGCAAAAAGTGCAGCAACTTGGACAGCAGGTAAAGTCGAATCGAATGATGTCAAATTTGCCAATGCAGGTATCCGTTGAACGCAATAAATCGAGAGAAAACACTGATTGCAAGAGAGAGCTACCGATACGTCTGCACTGCGTCGTTGATCGTCGTATGAGGATCAATCGAACGAATTTTTCAATGAGATGAGAAAGGCGTTCTTCATTGTTTCTTTCCTTCGAAGTGGATTCTCATCAAGCATCATAATCTCGCAATTTGATGGATTGATTTCCAGTCCGCATTCTGTCATATTTTCTCAATTTAACTCAATATGAAAATGTGTCACGACTAGTGACCCCATCGAACTTGTAAAACAGCCTTTCAGGAAGTGAAGCTGGACGTCTTAAGGTGACGCATTCATGTTTCTAGTTGCGAATGGGATAGTCCCTATTCAAGTGAGAACGGAATGGAAAGATGTCCTTAGTTTATGTCCTCAATTTACGCATAAATTCCATGGCAGCCACAGACACTGACTCCGCTTCGTCCAACGTGGACTCATAGGCTATACTCTATGGACTCGTCAATACGTGTGATCGACGTTTCAATGCAAGTAAATATATTCAACAGCAGACTTCTTTTGATTAATTATTCATCTGAGTACACAGTCATTTAATTCGAGCACAATTTCTTTACTTAGTCTTCATGCTAAGGTACATAGATATTTGATGTCGTTGAGAACATCAATTACTAATATACCTTTTAAGATTACTTGGATTTATAGCATTTTCATTCTCTAATGATTTCTCTGAACAGCTCTGTTCTACACCAGCAATGTTGATCAAGTATTCAGCAAGAGTCAAATATGTTTCTGAGCTATTCTGCTGTACTAAATAGACAGTCGTAAAAATTCAGCTGTTGATATCAGATTTATCCTTCATCCAGAATTCAATATTTACCATTATCTGATAATCATTTACAATAAGGAATGCAATACACTGAAAAATAGTTACTTATTATCCACCACGTGTGTTGAACGCATGAGAGTTCTAGAAATTTTGACGAAGAGAAATTCGTGCAATACCATAAAGGAACTGAAAAACCGCCTACGTTTGCAAAACCCTAAATTAATATGATACTTAAATCGCTCAAATCACTGCTCATTACTCAAATATACTAATAGAAGCTTTACATTCTACGAGTAGTAAATATGAATTCTGTTGGTTTGATGAAGCTTAAATCAATGCAACAGGAAACTAAAGTAGACTATGGAATAATACTAACAAGACTTGTCTGAATCATCAAAGGTGAGTCCGAGGTCAAAATTATCTTCGAATCACTAAAAACCAATTGAAAGAAACTCATACCGCCTGTTGGTGCTTGTACCAAGTGGGGCATAAGCTTATAGCGTCAAACTTGGTAAGTATTGAAATCATCTTCACATTTATCAGTCTAATTGTGTCGTACCGAGCGCCGTATTAAGTCATTTTTCCCATATGGGGCCATGATTTAAAACAATATCTTATCGAAATGATTTGCAATTTTGTACCGTACTTATTTATGATTTTCACATGATATCTAATGAGCGCTTATTCCATTCTATTCTACATGTGACATTACTTGTGAAAGCTTCCCCATCCCTAGGTTAATACGAGCCTACCCATCCCTGGCCTAGATAATGAACTCACGCGGTTCCTTATTCATGCAGGGAACAAGTGATTCTATTTGACGAATGTATTGGAAAATGACATTAGAAATCACAAAATTGACATAGTGAGAATCTATTTAATTTATCATCGAATCAATAAATAAATCAATTAAATCAAAACTATCTTGTGACTTGATTATTTTAATTTTTTGAATATTCAGTTCTGTCCTATACTGATTAGCACTTCTTCAGCCCAAAACAGTCAATTATGTTAATTAAAACTTAAAAATGGCAATCTTGCATCAGCAATTAAACGCAATTGAAGCTTTAATAAGCCAAACTTCTATACCCTAATCTTTGACTGATATCATCCAACGGCAAAAACACAGCCAACATCTCGGGAAAAGTACAATATTTATCATTGATATTTTTATAACGTCCAAAGAGCACAAGCTTGCATCCATCATCTAAACTGATGAAAATCAAGGCTTTATAATATGGCCTATTTGCTTTACAATATAATAGCAAGTCCTACCTTCTTCGTCTGACATTGTTCTTCAAATACATGACTATCAATCCATTTGTTACTTAGAGTGCTGTCTTATTCGTTCATGTTTTTATGGTCGATAAGTCATTCCATTCGCTGAAATGTTAAGTAAATATTTCACAATTGCCAGATTTACGAAGCGATGGTGAGACATGACTGGCGCACCTCCAATGTCACCTGTCACGAAACAAACTAGAAAGCAGCGAGAAATATCAAATATCGTTATAGTGATGATTACTGTAGACCTGCATCAATTTCAACCAGCGACCAAGCGAAGACAGGGTCAAGGAGCAGCTGAATAAGACAATGGCTGTAGTCCTGAGAATAAAGGAATATGCTTTAATCTGTTATGAATAATTGCTAATAACATAGCCTGCTTTTTATTAACATGCTAATTGTGATATTTGGTTGAAGAATAATGACAGTAACACCGATGAGGTGAAACAAGAAGTTTCATGCATTGAATGAAGTGCAAAACAATTTCCTCTCCTGACAGAAAAACATCAGCTTTCTCATGAACTACATGTATGTGGAATTCCAAGTAGTGATAAACAAAACATTTTGAAAGGGAACAGTAGATATTGCATTATTTGACACTGGACTGCATTCCGACGATTTGATATTTTCCATAACTGGACTCAGAAACCGGGACCTTTCGCCTCCCCTCTTAGCTCATCCTTGTACAATAACTGGCATTTAAAAAGTTGAAATCACCAATTTTTGGTAACTTTTTAAATTTTTCACAGAGTTTTGGCCTTACTTTTCCTTTGCAGCTTCTTAATTTTATCTTTCTTTCCTCAGACATCGTCTCGGAATTTGATATCAGTCTGAAAGATTCCGCATTATGATTCCTTCTTAAGTACCTCATTAAGTACCTTCAAATGGGATTATGCGGACCAAAGACTACTTGACGATTCCCAACGCTTTCGAATGATTGGGAAAATACAATAAGTGTACTATTTGATAGTGCCATTGCTACAAAGCAGGGATGCGGAGTCGGAGTCGGAGTCCCGGAGTCCTATTATTTTTGCTGGAGTCGGAGTCCTATCAAAGGATAGGACTCCGGCTTATAACTACACCCGAAACATAATATAAGCAAATTATTTATTCTCGTGCATATAGCTGTCACTGTCTTGATGTCAACTTTCTCCGTCAAACAAAAGTACAGAGACAGCAGTGCATGAAAAGCCTGAAATAGTTGAGGGAATGACCCGTGATAGTGAAAAAGGGATTGTCTTTTCACTCGACGATTCAGTAGTGAAGACAAGCCTTCCTGGGCTCGATCACACCTACGCGCCAAAGGTAACATAAGAGACAAAAATGAAATACTAGTTTGTTTGAGAACATTATCCTCTTTCCCTCGCGTTAATCGTGTATGATGGCTCCTCTAAAACGCAGATTAAAATCGAAAGTGTACTCATATTTTTTGGAGAGAGATTGGGGATTTTCCTGCCTGGTAGAGACTGGAGAAAAACCGTGTGAAGCACACATCAAGAAGATGGGATCAGCCGAGTCGCATGCATCCATTTGAAAGCGACATTTGATAAACTTTCATCGAAAATGATTGATAATTGATACAGCAATGATCCCTAAAAATTGGTTCAGGTAAGCCCATGATGATCTATGATGTAGGTTGCGAGTTAATTTTTCAAAAAACTAGGCTCTATATATTGGCCATCCGGAGTCGGAGTCCTATCAAAATGATAGGACTCCGCATCCCTGCTACAAAGCCACAGAATTGGATTGTTTAGGCGTCTTACGTTACTAGAAATGCAAACTGAATCAACTACAGATTGTTTCATAAAAAATGGATCACCCTTAAACCTCGGCTTCACTTCAACTTTGTCTAACTCCGCCAAACTTGAACGAATTTCTCTGAAATTTGGAAGATATGTCAGTTGTGCTTACTAATATCATTGTTGGAAATTTCAAGCATGAATATTGAGTTGTTTTCCTGTTATAGATAAAAAAGTAGTAGATAATTTGATCTTCATTTAGCAATGTTACACAAAATCATACCTCACTCTTATAAAATTACATTTGTTTCCTTTGTTATGTAATATGTTGTTCTACAAGCCAAAAGCTATCAAGCAAAACAAAAATAAAGAAAATCGGTTAATCAGAGCCAGTATAGCACCATTATTCATCAGCAATAATGTAACTGCTACATGTGATTAACTGGACTTCATGTTCCATAACTTCCTGACTTCGTTGCGGTGGTGTTGGCAGCACTCCTGATTGCTTTCAGCTAGAAATCTATCTCTTACCGGTTGAAAACAATACAAAGCACAAATGAACAATAACCAGATCGCATTCACAAAAGGCAAAGTGTCAGCCTTGCGAGAACTAGGGTTTTCTTTGCGAGCTACAAGCAAGCGACTAAATGTCCCTTACACAAATGTGCATCGATGGCATAATGATGATTTTCGACTCTGTCGTAAAGAGGGCTCTGGCCTTCCACGCAAAACGTGTCACAGGAGTAGTAGAGTCAACTTATGCAAGTCTCAATTAGGGCTTAGGACATTATCTTGGCCAGCTCGTTCTCCTGATCTGAATCCCATAGAAAATGTATGGAGTATTCTAAAACGTAACGTTCGTCGTTCACTGCTACCTACAGATGGCGTATCACAACTTACGTCACTGTTAAAAAGAGAGTGGAGAAAGTTCGATCAGTCAAAAATCAACGATATCATCGAATCAATGCCTAGACGAATTGGCAATGTTATTGACAATAAGGGTAGGGCCAGAAAATATTAGCTTCTTAAGAACCGTTACTGTATCATAGCTTATCAGATTATATAAGGACATTTAAATATATTAGGGACATGAAATAACATGAAAAATGCTTTCTGTATCATACTTATGTTTTATTTAGTCAAATTTTAGGATGATCCACTTTTTATGAAACGGACTGTAGAAGACACACGCAAGAACTTACTATGTGAGTAAAAAGAATTTCTTAATGCATTTCAGTGATGGGAAAAATTGTCGCAAATTGAGTTTGGAAAATGTAGAACTAATAATAAAAATAGTTTGGGCACATATGGGTTACTAAAATTTTTATCAATATTAGTCGTTTATTCACTTACAGAAAAAATCAGATCATTACATGCAGAAATTCAAAGTTAATAAATTAATTCAAGCAAAGCGAGTGAAACATGAATTACAGAATTCGCTGGATATGCACGACGTAGAGTTCTTGAAAAAAGGAACTTCCAGATGATTACTGCTTTCTTACCCAGGGCTCTCAATAATTAATTGCAATGAATTTTAGTCAAGCAATCAATTAATTACAATTGTTTGATAGTAGCAATCAATTGGTTGCAATTATTTAATTATCCAAATCAATTAATTGCAATTGTCTATCATCACCGTTTGAATAGACTAATTACTGATTTTGAACTTTTTACTCTGCTATTTCAATTCAATAAATTAGGATACATGGGACTACATGCGTTGCAAGTCGCTGGTATAAAACACATCGGTGTAATTATATTCTTAATTTCTTGTGAATTTTAATTTTGATAAGTTTTATTACAAACACAAGTAAATGCATCACAGTTGAAGTGACAAGCTAGTTAATTATAATAAAAAGTTATGACGATTGTATTGTATTTCAATATCGAGACATTAAATGCTATGCGCTAAATAGTTCCTGATTAGAATCCTGAAGGCGAGCAGTTTTGAATAAGATGTGTTTAATGAGCTTAGTGTCTAAACAAGTCACTGAAGGTGGGATGCTTTTCCTACAATGGTGAGTGCTGACAGCATTGTAAGCAAACCAGTCAAAATACCCTCAATCAATTAGTTGCAATTATTTTATCACAATGATCGATTAATTGTAATTTTTCGATAGCAGCAATCAAATAATTTCGACCAAATAATAGCAATGCAATGAATTTTTGACAACACCTGCACTTAACCTGCGTGCCATTAAGGCGTGAAGAACATTGTCTGCTTTCATAGCTTGATTGAAGCACATTGAGGTTTCTTTCTCATCTAAACTTCAAGTCATCGAGGCAATCCTCATCTCTATCGTTTCCACAAATTATTAGGTGGCATAAATTACTCAACTTCCGCAACTTTTTCTGTTTTTCTTGTTTATGCCAACGTAAGAAGGGGATTTATTCCAAATGTAGCTACGTACGTGTATAATTGATCGCTTTGTCTAAGCAGCATCACATTCTGTTTAGTTGAAGCGACAACAATGCTTATTTTCTTTAAAAAGATAATCCCTAGATTCATTATATGCAAATGGTTGATGCCAAAAATATGGATGAATATTATGCAGTCATGTAAAAACGTAGGTCATTATCCTTAACATCATTCACATTTAAGATTGAAATTAATTAATTTAGAAATTGGCATGGGGATTTAAAAACAGAAAAATTCAACATTCTGAATTTTTACGAAGTTACCGTATATAAGAAACTACTGTACTTATACCTTATTTTCATCACCATTTTATGAATAACTATAGATCCTTATTTGCTTATTCCGTCTACTTAAATCACATCAAAAACAAGTATTTTCTCTTCAAGTTAATGTTGTCAATCGAACAGAACGAAAAATGAGATTATTCACGATGTTTACTAACAAGCACTTCATCCTTCTGCTAAATCCGTCAATGCTAGGGAAGCATACTGAACATACATGAAAATAAATTTCATTGTTGAACATGATACATTGAAGAAATAATCTCTGATCGCAATTACAAATATTCATTGATAACCATTAATTGCAATAATAGTTAATTAGCAGCCCATAGGGTTAGGCTTGAGAAGCGTTGTAATCAGGGGCGTACACAGCTATTTTCGGGGGTGGGGGAAATGTGGACCATTTATTTATCTTAAATGCATATTTTATATACAATTATACTATATTATTATAATATTATTTATTATATAATAATATTATTTACTATATAATAGTAAATATCAATATGATATTAATATATATAAATTATATATATTAT
Organism: Prostheceraeus crozeri; assembly: GCA_907163375.1. Classification (NCBI taxonomy): domain Eukaryota; kingdom Metazoa; phylum Platyhelminthes; order Polycladida; family Euryleptidae; genus Prostheceraeus; species Prostheceraeus crozeri. The sequence continues at coordinate 54,358 of CAJQUW010003452.1, forward strand.
TTACATAAGATGATATTATTATGTATCTTTTATGCATTATTTATCTTATATCACATATGCAGACCAATTTTCAATTTACCCATCTCTTTTTTTGGCAAGTTTGCAGAAAGTAGTAGCCGCTTGGGCTACTTATCACCTTATTCGTGACTTTCGACCAATGCTTCAATTTTTAGTAAATAAAGTGTTATGAATCGTGACCAAAACATTTTCACTTTGATACATTTTTACTAATTGAACATTGATAACTAATAGCCGCAAAATTGGACGAGAAATTAACAGGTATTGATACAGAAGCATGTATGTATTACCTCAAGAATCCCTTACAGTTGTAAAATCCTGACCACTAATACTCGAGTCAAGGGGTAATGCTTATTTTTGCTTGCTTCTGAATTTATCTTGTAAATTTTCGCGGTGAGGGTGGGGCAGCCGCCAAACCGCCCCCTTCGGTGCGGCCTGGTAGTAATTTGTGCAATTAATTACGATCATAAATTGTTTGAATAATTTTTGCCAACCCATGTTTGATAAGCGTTATATGATAAACGCTAATTGTGTACATTTGTAGCCTTTTTAAGATCTATTTGCCTCACACGATGATGCATTTCTTAAATCATAATTTTTCTTAAAACTCTGAGATCATCCATGAAATCGCTTGGTCTCTATTTATGTTATCCAGGGTTTTTGTGTTTTTGCATGTCCTATTAGATAATGGGTTCCTATACTGCATATTTTCAAATTATTGGTTGCAACATTCCCACTCTCGTCTGCATTACAGGATTATTGTACCTGATCATGAGGGTTACTTTACTACACGTAGCATTATCAAGTTGTTCTAAGTTCTCAATAAGCGCTAGCTAGGAAAACCTGACTAAAACGCTTCTTTCAATCATGTTGCAACAATATACCGGCTTTATCGGGCCATAACCCACCCGGCATCCAACTCGGATGGAAATGACGTCCATGAGTGCAATAATATTTGATTCAAAACTTAACTCAACAATACTGATTCAAGTAGTAAATCTAACAGTTGCGCATCTAGGCCTAATAACGGTATTTCAACTTAACTCTAGCTACTATCTTAATATATCACGTGTAGGGCAGAAAGGAAGTCGTATGTCTGAGAACGTAATGTGGACTTACCGCTCAAGATATCCGTGGATGCAGCACGGTATTTTCTCTGCTACTGAAAATGATTGTCGCCGCAGCTAACGGTTGAAATCTTCCCTTGTTACCATAGGCACCGGATGAATAAGAACTCCCTTTCAGAATCGATATGGCATAAGGGAAGCCAGCGCGCTGTAATTGACGTTTCATGACAGGGAGAGCGTTCGTTCAGATTTTGGGAACCTCGTCCTTTTCGTTCATCTATCCATGTTGGTTGCGTAGTAAGTAGTTTACTTTTCCTTTGTAGATTCTTAATTTTATCTTTCTTTCCTCAGACATCGTCTCGGAATTTGAATATCAGTCTACTACGGCAAGCAATATCTATTCTGCAAATAATTTTGATTGTAGCAGTTGAGTTAACTGAGTTCATTTTAGTTGAGTGTTGACCACTCCTGGTTAAGTTGCATGAAATGCATCCCATGTTTCCATGACAACTTGTCAGATGAGGACACGTACACTCAATAATATAGCGTATGTTTCTCATACGAATGCATTCTCTGCTCCATCGTCCTGATATTCATCGCTTATCATAGAAATCAGCTGATGATTTCTTAATTAGAGGATGTCGTGTCAATCATGGTGATCGCTAGTTCTCAAAGCGAGCATTATGCAACTTTTACACTAAGGAATCGTTGGCAACATCACAATGTACTTTGGTCGCACGATCGCTTCCCTTGCCTTTTCCACATTCGTTCACCAAACGACAGAATCCATAATGTTGATGCTGTATAGAATCCGCCTCAGACTTCATGAATTTCTCCCTGCATTGACTTCCCACCCAACTCGAAACATCTGTACTCACGGATGCTATTCATAGATCATTCGCTTGATATACAGTGAACCAATGGACAGAAGATCAATTTTCATTCTCCAAAACCAAGCGAAACAGTTGAGAGACAAGACTTCCCTTTTATTTTTGTTCTAAGCCGATTCAGTGAATGTTCAAGAAGGCAAAATGCTGATCGGCGTCCAGCGCCTTCGATGTATTCTTCGTTATTAACTTATTCAACTTTTTTTAATTCTAAGAAAGACTATAATTGAGGATTCATTACTGATTTGCTGAATCGTTGTAGTTGCACACAATCCATATATACACAAGAAGAACGTTGAAAACATAGAGTAGGGCTAAAATGGACATGTTGCCTTCGAAATTCGAAGGCAGTGAAGTTGGCATGAAGAACGGCATTAACATTTTTCTAATTATTTGCTCACATCTCAAAATTCACATGCAAGTATATTCTCTGAACAGGAATTTGCTCATAAATACCTTGAAATTGAGAAAAAGACAAGATGTCACTAAAGAATCAAACGTTAGTGCTAGCTTCACGAAATGTACAAGCCAAACCGAGTCGCAATCTGAGCCGAGCCGTCGGCAGCTTGACTCGGCTAGAAAAAATCTGCCCATGGCTCGGCCCGGCTCCATTTCTTTAAGTCGATTTGAGCCGCGGCTCCTCGGCTCGGCTGAAAGTATTGCCCTTGGAAGTCAAAGAAAATCACATTCAGACTGAATTTATTACACCGACCAATCTAAAGCAGGGGTGCACAACATATTATATCACATAACAATATATATAGCACAACACAATATATCTATAGCAGGGGTGCCATATCCGGCCCGTGAAGGATTTTTTGTGGCCTGCGAATGTAATACGGAAGCACTTCTAAATATTTGCAGATGAAATAGTTGAGTAGGCCTATATATACCATACATAGTTCAGGAAAAAGCAAGATTCCAGTTTCCAAGTTTTATTATAGCTGTGGCAGTGCCTGTTGAAGTCTCAATAAACAACGACAACATATATGATATACAGCGAAATTCGTTGACTCATCAGTCGTGGCACTGTGTACAGCAGATTCGTTACTTTGCTGGATGAAGTTCTTTTTTAAGAAATATGATATTGAATTCCGAAAATTACGTGATTAGAAATGGCTCTCTCCCACCCCCGAGAAGCTCGGTTAAGGGATAAAAAGACGAGCGCTTTGAAACTGGCATGGACTTCATCTATGGTGTATATGAATAACTCCTATGGGTGTCTGCAAAATCATATCGTAGCTTCTTGTCAAATATGCATAGATGTCGGAATAATAGGCCTATTAGAAACTAGGTTTTTACGAAGGTCCCATACATAATTGCTATGATGAAGTCGCCGAGCTTAGTGTAATAAAATAATTGATGAATTACACTCCCTAGGATAGAATAGAACACATTGAAGTGATGTAAAGCACTACATGTATCATGAAAAACGATTAATAGGGGTGATAGTGATCAGGACAGTCCTTTTTCTACTACTTAAACTTCAAAATACTACAAAATTGCATGCATCTGTTGTTCCATTGATTTATATTGATTTATATGCTGCAATTCAGTCACGCATTCAATTTTCCAAAAGAAGATTACCGATATCATTGGCTTTTTGCTTTCTAATCATTAAGGAAAGGCTCCATAATAGATAAAATATAGTAGGCCTACTTTCAAATAATTCTATCTTAACTACTATTTGCTTAAGCTTCTACTTAAATAATATTACTTTCAATCAGTAATTATTACTTTGTTTCTGACCATTGTTATTTTTTTATTCTTGATAATTACTTTGATATTTCATTTTTACATATCAGTAATGAAAAGTATCAATTAGAGTGCACAAACCAAAAAATGTCGCAAACTTTTTAATTTTTTCTGTGCTTTATTTTCAAATTCCAAAGCTCCCCTTCAGAATAAAAACTGCACTAGTGGGTGGGGAACATTCATTTGTATTTCCAATAGAAGATAATCAAGAATCATAATGAAAAATCTCGTCCGTTATAACGGACAGTGGCATCGAAAAGATATCTAGCGTACTTGTCATTTTCTGATCAATTTTGCATGAATGCCATAATTTCGGAAAGTCATGCAAAGTCATCAAAATTGATCATGCAAAATTGAACCATCAAAGCAGCTCCCGCGAGGGAGTAGTGACGCTAAAACTTTTTTCATTCACATTTCCTCAATTCATTTCTTCACAAGATAATAATGGACAATTGTGGCTATATAAGTGTAGTGCACGTCTCTAGACTTTTACATTAGCATTAGTTAGTAAAAGTAAGTTACATATAAGTAGCACAGCTGGGACAATGTTTCAGAATGGTATCCATGCAACCATGGACAATGCAGAAGAAAGTAATGCAAACGTTGCTAGCTTTAATGAAATTGCAAAGGAAAAGGAAAATGAAAGCTTCCTGAACAATATATTGATGATGCATTTACTTGTAATTCTACAGTTTGTCATTTGCGAGCACTTTGTGTATCAGGGGTCATCAAAAATTGCTTGCAATTAAATTGCTCAGTCCAATTGTAATTGATATTTTTACCAATCAATTAATTTTAATTGAAAGTTTGACCAATCAATTAATTGGCATTGGACTCCTGGGCAATCAATTAATTGGTAATTGGAATTACAGATAATCAATTAATTGATATTGAAATGCACCCAATCAATTGATTGATAATTGAATTTATCAATTAACTGATCGATAATTATTAATTAGTCAATGGAAAAACATGTAGGCCTATATTTTTATAAAATAGAGTTAGCCTAGAATAATTGTATTCATATTGGAACTCGATTCATTCAGTTAACCCATTAACGCCAATGGCATAAATAACCCTCTTCTGCCTGAAGTCATTTATTCTTGTCAGAAAAAATATTTGCTTTGTCCGTTCTCTATAATGGCAGTATTAAACAATATTATCAAGTTAGAACAACTGTTTCTTATCTTCTTCAAGATTTTTCAATGGATGCATATATGCATCCTTCGGCAAGTTCCCACCTAATCATCTAGACCTACAATATTTGAAACTAATTTTCTGAACATGCTGATGTTGCTGGTAGATCATCATGGGCCTAAGCCAATATCAAAGCAATCGATTACAATTGAAAATCGTTTTATTATACAAACTGCATGCATTGCTGCATGTTAACACTCGATTTTTGAATAATATGGACTAATATGTAACCCTGTGGTAAAGGCGACGTCGGGCCAACGTCGGTCCATCGTCGGTCAGCAAATTTTGGTCGGCTGTTGGTTGGCTACTGGTCGGGCAAAAATATTGTGTTGGCTCATGGTTGGCAATGGTTGGTTTACTGTCGGCCAAAATTTTATGTGGGTGGATTTTAGTCGAATTTTAGTTGGCCAAGGTCGGCCGAAAATGCTGTGTTGGCACATAGTCGGCCAATGTCGGCATATGGTCGTCCAATTATCTATGGTTGGATTGTGTCCGTATTTCAATTGACCATGGTCGGACTAGAGTATTGTTGCCTTCCCAATGGCAAAATCTTAAGAGGGATATCGGACATTATCTGGAAATTCTTTCAGCATCAGAATTTTCTGCAGTGCTGAATCCTCGAATGCCGTTGTACCTGTTCTAGATTTCGTAGCGAATCATGCATTGTAATGAAAAAATACAACTGCGGTTTTATATGGGCTGAAGCTGGTTATCGAATGTAAAACCCATATTATGCTCATTGCGTATTTCCGATCTAGAAGCATGTTATTGATGATCTCTATTATTTTTAAATCATCGGTAGAGTGGCTACAATAAGAAATAGACTCACTTTGAAACAGTCAATAGACTACTATATATATGGACCTACGCGGTTCTACTTCAGTAAGCCTATGTTGTTGATTTTCGATTGATACAGTTGTATTCGCTAAATTACTTCACTAAAAATTTCTGAACTTTAGATAATGAATCAGAAAGCCGCTGAATCAAACAGATGCGTTAATATCAGCTCACTCAGTCTGTGAGATCTGATCTGACTGCGCTATCCTTCTATCACTGTAGAAAAATTCAGCGTCAATACAGTTGTGAAGATTCATTCATTTGTCAGAACAGTAGCGGTCGATAATTCCCCGCCGCGTCCTTGCAACAAACCGTCTATGCCTGTGACTCATAGTGTGCGTGGTCTGCCGTCTGGTGTTCCCTGCTTGTTTCATTGTCCTCGCCGTCAAGTGAAAAACTGCGCAGTAGCTTTGACTGCTCGTTCAGTCTCTTGCATGGTCTATCACAGCAAAGCGCACAACGAGCTCGGTGTTTTCATTGACAATTATTACCACTAAGCGTCGCCGTAGCAAAGGATATTTAAATACATATATGCGCCTTCTTTCTTCATCTATCGTCAGTTTCGTGATCGCACCTGTGCTTTTGTCGTTTACTTACTTCATCCATCACAGTACATGGAATGTTACTTACGAGACTACCTCACCGAACTGCAGCATTATTGACGTATCGAAGTGATTGAATAACTCTTTCAACGATACTGAATTATCATAATATCTCGAAAATTATGAACGCTCGTGTGCAGTCAGTTATCACGTATATGAGAGATTTTCCACGCAAGGAAGCAATCAAATTCCCTCTCAATTTATTTATGCAACAGGATTTAAACCATGCATCTCATGTTATTGTGCATCAAACTACATAGAAAGGGTAAGTTTCAAATTGCGAGCTCAATTTTTACTTACAAGTCAACATGTAGTCTGCATGCAGCAACTTATGGGTTATCACCCCCACTTTTCAAATTTCTCTAAAACTTTTAAAAAATACATGAACCAATTGTCAAAAAACTTCGTCATGCGAACGTAGTTGGGTATATTTTCCACCCACAGAAAAAGATTTATGCAAATCGGACAAGTAGCCTACTTTTAAACTAGAGACGATAAAGTCAAATGTTCCAATATCAACATGCAGGTTGATCTGACTTCGTCTGTACGATGCATTTTGCATTAGTGTACTGTATGCACTGTTCTCTCTGTGTTTTCGTCTCATCCACTGCTATTTTAAATCTTCCCACGACCACTATCCGACCACACTTTTTTAAGTTAAATATTTAAGCGGATGTGGCTCTGGCCATAATTGTTACTTCACGAATATCTCAAATCTAGTTCTATTGGCTCATATGATGGGGTCAGAAGAAGTCAGATCAAGCTGTGACATCGCTACATTTCAAGTTATCTTCTTTCAATCAAAAAGTACTTGCGCAATTTTCATGAATTTTGGCATGCATGTAGAAAATATGCTCAACTAAGTTTACTTCAAGATTTGTGACGATTAATTCACTTTTGTTGATTTTACACACATTTCTAAACATGGGGGAGGTATCAAGTACCAAAATGTTTTTTTGAAGACTCAAATCAACAAATTTGAATGTTATTTGGATTCATGGATCATGATCACGTATAGACCTTCCGCATCTGCTCCTGATTATCTATATCTGTTCTTGTAATTTCGTAATTGCGACTTTAAAATTTATGTTACTAATTAAGTATAGGCTTCATTCTTCTCAATTACTTCATTTTTAAAACTGATTGACGTGCCTTTTAAATTGTGCAGTGTATTATCAGTGTAATCAATTAAGACTTACTTTTTATTACAGACCTAGATTCTGTTACGCAATTTAGAAAAATAATTTTGATGTTTTATGATAACTAGAAAGTTTATTTACATGTTAACTCACTGCTACTCTTTCATCTCAAAAAGTACTTTTTGATCTGAAATTATTATTGGTATTTTACTTAGGTCTAGGTACAGCTGGTGCATGTTTGCTGAGTCACCATGAATTACATGTACATCAAAATATGTCATCACATAAGCGGTTGTCAAGTGGGTATTACATTTGCAGATTTCATCATTTTAATTAATGGATATATTAAAATGAAAGTATTGTTGAAATTTAACAAAATAAAGCAATAGTGAATTCATTTATCTATCTAGCCTACGTACTGCCTCCACAAGCAAAGTTGGAATTATTTACTTTTACTATTGACTATTATGATAATATAATATATGATTAAATGCTTGATATGATTTAATATGTTTAACTTAACCCTTCAAGCCTTATATTTGCAAACTGAATAGACTTGTAAGACATTCTTTGGCTATTCATTACACCTAGTTTCAGATCCTCCAAAATCTGCGAGATTTCTTTCCAAACAATTATATGTTTCTGTATCATTTCTGACAAATGTGTCTATTTGGTACAGTTGCCAATAATTGCTTTTGGAATAATCGACATCAATTTCATGAATCCAGTCTTAGTAACGAAAGATGAATGTCATTCTCTAATTCTGGTGAGCTTTGAGCCTTTTATTCATCATGTGTCAACTTTAACGGATTTTCTTGTAATTGTAGAATAATTTATGAATGAATTTCACATACACCGAAAATGTGCTTGTTGAAATCATATCTTCAGCAAACAAAACCCATCGCGATGAAATCTCAAAACAACCATTTGGAGTCCATTTGGAGTTCGATTCCAGAACACATGACAATCATAACAAGGTGAGTGTATATTTCCTAACTTGGTTATTCTTATTTGTAGTCTGTGCCATGGGGTTTCACGAAGGCCAAGCCAATTGAGTCGGTGACCACCAGTTTGTCGACGATCAATCCAAGTCAAGCATGTAGTTAGAACAACAATATGTAGTAAGTGTAATAAAAAGCTTTGGTAAAATGAAGGCAAATTTATGCAACTTTGGTAAAATATCATCAAAGAACAGATACTGCTCACCGTGTTTCACAAATATGCACGGATGCGCTAATGGTTTTTGAATTATATTTTGACAACATTTTTTCATACGTTTCTGATAAAACTAACTATTAACCATTTAGAGACAAGGACGAAAGATAGTTAGTTTCATCAGAAACTTCAGGCAAAATGATGACAAAAATGCCTCAACTTTAAATGCCTAAAAGAGAGTGTAATATTTCACTCAAGTTGCATGGATTTAACTATATTTGGCCACGGCTTTTCATTACACTAACTAGTTATTGTTCCTCGAACCGCATGCTTGACTTCAGATTGATGGTCGGCAAACTGGTGGTCACCGACTCACTGGCCAACTATGAGCCAACGTTAGGTCGATGGTCGGCAAATTGGTGGTCACAGACATACTGGCCAACTGTGAGCCGACGTCGGCTTTGGATCGCAATGCGACCATTCGCCGACCGTCGGCATATCAGCGGCCACCGACTCACTGGCCAACTGTCAACCAACGTCGGCAGAAAGTCGATTTGGCCGATCGTGCGACCTCAAGCCGACGTCGCCTTTACCACAGGGAAGAATCCTATCGGAGCTGGAAGTAAAAAAGTTGCATGTAAAAAGAGGTAACTCATATTCATTCATGGTCACATCATTTATGATGATAAGTATAAAAACAGTTGCGATCTTTGTTCAAACATAAATGTTTTTCGCATTTGCTACATGAAATGAATGAATATGTGTTACCTCTCGGACATAAAGCACACCGAAGGCGTTTCTCCGTTTGTACAGGGAAATGGTCATATAGATCGTACCTTGAATCAGAATCAGGTGCTGGTCGTGGAATATCAGTCCTTCTTCTTTTTGTTAGGGTTTCAAGCATGTAAGGACGAGCAACACATGATGAAGAGTTGACCTTGATCAATCCAGCAGCAACAGAAGCGCTGAACTCTTTCAGTGAAAGAGTTTTATTATTGGTCTGTCCATGTAAGTGATCATGGTCACGTCTACATATCAACCACGAATTCACAAGAGCAACTTGGCACAAATGGTAGAAAATGCACAAATACCATACAAGGACTGTTCGTGCAAATCGAATGCCAGTCAAACTGAAAGACGAGAAAGACTTGTCAAAATCTGGGAGAGGGTCTGTTGATTGGAGAGTAGAAAATTCCAAAGGGATTGCTTTTGTTCGATGGTTCGACAACCGTTGTGTCAACTTGGTATCTACTCATTCAGCCATAGAGCCTCAGAAAAATGTTCGACGATATGATCGCAGACAGTATTTGTTGACGTATCGTGCCCTGATATTGTTACGCAATACAATAAACATATGGGTGGCATAGACTTGTGTGACTCATTGACATCTTTGTACAAATATCCGGTCAGATTCCAAATCCCCGCTCTTTTAGATCAATTACAAGAGGAAGAGTTGTAAAGAAATTATCTGCGAAAAGCTTGAAATGATGGTTATCAGGCAGAGTTCTAACCAAGTTCATCACAATGTCATAAACCGTTGTCTTCCCATCCGTTACCTTTCCTCCATAAATTTCGAAGTCATATAGGAATCCAGATGATCCTGACCGACCTCAGAGCTTGATGTGCCAGCGAGAGGGCTTTTTAGGATTGTATTGTCTCAAAGAAGTTCGCCTTCCTTTGTACGGTACGCAAATTTCATCAAAACTTTGATATTCTTCGGGACTGATCTTCAAGAAGCTAGATCGCAGACTTTCTATGAATGGAAGTAATTTCCATATACGATTATTCCTGTCTATTTGATTGTCCATGTTGTCAACGAAATGTACAGTTTGCGACATTTTATTAGGACCACCCATATTTTTTTAGTTTTCTACACCTAGCTACTTGTTGATGTCATATTATCTTTCACTCTTGTCAATGCATTAAATAGGCATGTATGCCAACAATATACCACAACATAGACATCTACTGATTAATAACATAGACACTAGACAATCAAATACAAAAATTGACCGCGACATATTATTAGGACCACCTTCGACATTTACATAAAAAGTTTTCCTTTGGACATGACAACGCTGCGTTTTTGTTTTGTAATTAGCAACCCAAACATCTTATGTAAATCTTATGCAGCCGATGCTTCATGATAGCGCATTAATGTTCTGAATGGTTTACATCGGAGATGGTCCTTCCAACAAAGTGGCGCTGATGTCATCAAAACGTCGCTTCACAATACTGACAGTGTGGCAGGGAGCTCCCTCTTGCATAAGCAGTCCGTTGTTTTCCGGAAACCAGCAGTCACGAACTATGGAATCACCCTTCTCTGAAGCACTTGTAAGGATGAAGTCGAATCGAGCTAATAGAGCACTCACAAACATGAAGCCTACCAGTTTCCTCGCAAGAAAACAGGCCTACAGCATGACCTTTGCTTGGTGTTTGACGGGCTGAAACGCAGGAGCAAGTGATCCACGTGACTGCCACATTCGCTGACGAGTAGTCTGGTGACACTCAAGGCTCGGCTATACGCAGAATGCCACCATTCACCAGTCATTGACGCTCCAATTGACATGGCGAGTGGCAAAATTAAGCCTATTAGATCTTCATGCATGGGGTCAATTACGACACTTTCCTTGACCGCAATCCCGCTGGCAATCATTTTATGCATCCCTCGTTGAACAGTGTGTGCCGCTTCGTTGATGTAACGCTTCTACCATGGTCTTCGTAGCTGGGACGACGTTATTAGCCACCCTTTTCAAACAGTAGGCCTGCGCTCTTGGAATCGGCCATCTTGTGTCGTAGATTTTCATCATGCTCCACATCATCGTCGGTTTGCTGCATAAGGATTTCCAGAAGTCATATTCCGTTGAACAAGTAGTGCCGACGACTTTGAAACATAACAACGAGTAGCGATTTCACGCTGAGAAAACTCTTCGCGAGACAAAGCTTCCATCTACGAGCCACTTATGCTTGTTGTTAGATCCGTTTTTACTCATGAGTAAGATTTAGACTTTCCACGTTAGACCTAAACATAAATCGTATTGGTAGATATCCATGTTATCTCAATAGTTCAGATATCTGGTCTCGATGATGCAAAGCAAATCAAGGATCGATTTGATAATGAATATTAATATCTTTATTGTTGACAGACAACAGTGTGCGTGCGCAGGCGACGACACATACCACACATTAATGATAGTTTCTCACATGCGGCTTTCTCACAGCAAGCCGACAATGCACAAATAAGGCAACCAGAACACACAATTTGTATTGCTAAGAAATCGACATATAAGTAAATAACTGATGATAGATCTTTATCTAGCGTTGTCATGTCTAAAAGAAAGCTTCTTATCTAAATGTCGAAGGTGGTCCTAATAATATGTCGCGGTCAATTTTTATGTTTGAGTGTCTGGTGTCTGTGTTACTAATCAGTAGATGGCTATGTTGTGGTATATTGTTGGCATACATGCCTATTTAATGTATTGACAAGGGTGAAAGATAATATGACATCAACAAGTAGCTAGGTGTAAAAAACTAAAAAAATATGGGTGGTCCTAATAAAATGTCGCAGACTGTAAGTACCTTATCAATAACTCGAAACGATCACGGGAAATAACAGATTGAATCTTCTCATACCCCAGCAAGTTTGACCAATAATCTCGGACCGCCCCCATCTGGACAAGACCCATTCTCAAATAGATATCAATTGCGAGTTCGATTTCCTTATGGGTAGTACCTAAAACTCGACAGGTTTGCTGAAAATAATAAAGGTTTGTTTGGTTTGAGATTTCAGCGAACATTTCGTCGTTGAAAAAGTCTTTGAAGTACAAATAAGGAGATTTTATCTCATCAGGAAAGTCTATTTCCCCACAGAAGTCACTAACTTGAGGTTCGAAATCAATTTCCTCCACAGCAGTCTACTGTCTTCGTTGGTAGCACTTGCTGATTCGTCGTCAGAATCAGTCTCTTCCTGAAGATCGTAGTCAGTGGATAGGACATCGTTGATGGTTTGATCTATCGAATTCTTCAATTCATCCCCTTCATCATTCTCGTCCATCAGTTCATCATCGCTTACGTCTGGCTGGATATTGAAGAGTAGATTCAGTGCGTTCTGACGGGATTGTCGTGGCTGTCGAACTGAATCCTAAAGAGTAAAAAAGATAACATCTTTTAGTTTTATATTGATAGGCTTAGGCCTTTCTAGACTTGGCTATGTACCCATACCGTATCATTGTGAATGAAGATAAGCATATGCTTGTTGGTAGGTCTACCATGGATCATGGGAAATGTCTGTACATGGAAGTATTTGGTCTGAACAGAACATAATGGTCACCCTAGCAAATATAAATGCTCTCATATCCTTGAAATAGACGTGACATTGTGCTGTCACAATTTATGTGGGCCTGAGCAGAATTTAATGGTCACCCTGATAAATTCGAAGGGCACCCATATCACTGTGAATAAATGTATACATCAACAAGAACATTGTTGATATCTTAGTACATAAATGTTGGCCTGAGCAGGACATTTCCTGAATGGTTTCATTTATGCATCCATACTTTCAGAAGTGACTATTTGCCTAATGATGCACAAATGCAACCACAAGAAAAACAGGCCAATTATACACAATGAATCAATATCTATTGTATCGATAACCACTTGATTTGCTTACAATTATCGTTTAGATCACTTGGAAGTAGTGGAATTAGCTATATAATGCATTGTTATGTGATATAAACACGAGATTCTACTTACCATGACATATGGTCGAAACGAAAATAATCACTTTGGATTCAATACATGCGCCAGCACGTTTTACTGGCTTCCCCAAATCAGTCACTGTTGTTGAGCCAACGTACGCATCGTGGGTGACTCCTCGAGAGCCAATCAGACGCGGCTATCATGACAATAGACTTCAACGCTTTGTCAGAATAGGTGGTTGCAAATTTGCATCCATCGGCAGAAGAGGGTTAAAGTACACCGAAAGAGTAACATATTTTTGATCGAAACCTATGCAGTTCGGCGACAATGACGTTCAAAACGATAAATTCATTTAAAATACCACTGAACCACGTGTATTTCCTCAACATTTTATTTTAGTGTTTCTTTTCCCGCGACTTTTGAGACAATTTTCTACCAAAAAACATGGCGAATGAGTAAGTGTGAAATTATCTACTTTGAATATATTGCATCATCATAACTGTCGGCAAAGTAATGAATAATGATACTATTTGAATGAATGTAATGGATATTTGTTTCGTAATTAGTGTGTAGTATGAATAATTGATTATAGAAAAGTGTACTTTATTTAGTACGCTGTCATTAGGGTTGGCACATGGGACAAATCAAAGTCAGCAGATGAGAATTGCAGAATGCCCTTTTCTAATGACATCAGTTTTAGTCATAGAAATAGATTGTTTATCTGCAGTTGACTAGAATGGAAGTTGACTCAAGGTCGCGGCACATCCGGGGGAACTAAGTTGGGGCATGAATCACCAATTAAAAGCTTCGATTTACACATGTGACTGATTCTAACCCAATCATGCAGACGTTGGCAGGTGCATCTAAGTGAAAATGCGTGCGATTTATGTGCCGTTATTGTGCATTGCATGAAGCTCCATTTCCGTTCTAGAAATTTCATTGTTATCAATTTCTATGGTTTTAGTTATGTGTAAAAGTACTTCAGGAAAGAGCAGTATCTTAATAATACAAGTTTATGGTATTACTATACAGGTTTATTGTCTATAATTGAACCTTCATTAGCAATTTTTCCATAAAATCATGGATGCGCTACGATGGTAATCAATCACCGATCATTGACTTTAGCATTACAAGAAGGATGATGTATTTGTACGTTGAAAAATATACAAACAATGATATTGCAACAAAACAAAGTGAAAATAGTTAGTGGTGCTGGGGATCGAACGCGCGTCGCATAGCCGTGATAGTCGTAGTTTTACCCACTAGACTGTGACACGTTTCTTACGACATGTGAATCTGCTGCTTAGTGTTCTAATTGCCTGAATTCCCCAGCTGCTTATTTACTCTTATCCTTCAGGGCCGACAAGTACGTGAGATTCTGCGAGACGGCGACCTTGGCAGAGGCGTTAGACACCGCTGAAAGTGGGATAAGACGGAGCTCACGAATTCGCGCGATTTATGCAACGCCGCCTAATCTCAATTATGATTTAGATGAAGATAGTGCTCCAGAAGACGAGTCCGATGAAATAAGTTTGAATAACCTGGGATCGGGTTTGCTGTCTGCTCCGGCTGCAATTGAAATTATTGAAGATGAGGATAGTGATGATGAACCTGCAGCTAAATGTCCTAAAATTGAAAATTGGGAGGAATCATCGGTTTCAAGCAATCATTCCGTAGTCGCGAACGGAAGTCGACAATTTTGAGATCACCGATCTTGCAAAATCCATATAGGTATGATCTCAAAGATCATTGGCCGGTGACGATCGAGACACAGAGAAGATGTCAAGGGTGTTCTAATGGCAGATCAAAGCTCATCTGCGAAAAGTGCAACGTTGGGCTTCACACTTGGTGTTTAAAAAAATACCACTTACTGTAACAGTGACAACTCTACCGACAATGGCATACATATATGCCACCTCTGTAGAAAAAAGATGGCGGAACGAAATTTCTCGGAAACGATGAATTTGTAATTGTGAAAAATTTCACCGGTTTTTTTAATCTTGATTGCTAAAAAAAATCCAGGCGTTAATGGGTTAAAATGCCGGTATTAATATTGTATGATCATTGTGCATTACCATAGTTTTGATGTTCACTGATTTTACTGATTCAGATTTCAATAATTATCATCGTTTTATGAACTCTCAGCTTAATACTAGGCTACTTTATCAACATAATTTCAAATACCATGGATAATGACTTTCGAAGCTTGACAAGTAAGGGCAATCATGTTGAAGAATATACAGAAGATCAGAGAGTTGAGAGGTGTCAGATTGAGTCAGCAGAATGAATTTTGTATAGTGGATGCGCAGGAAGAAGCGAAAATCTTAGTTGAATTGTAATGCTATATATTAGGCCTACAATGGAGTGAAACTTGATAAAATAATTGAACCAATTAATTGATTATGAATCAATCAATCAATTGATAGTGGGACATACAGCAATCAATTAATTGATAATTGGAATTGAAAACAATCAATTAATTGATATTGAGTTGAATACAATAAATTAATTGATAAATGAAATTCAGCGCAATCAATTAATTGACATCAATTAATTGAGGTTCAATTAATTTTTGATGACCCCTGCTGTGTATAGGCTGGCCTATAGCAGACTCATCAGGTTGAATTTCAGCCATGTTGTACCCAAGATTACTTCGGCTCATCGGTTCGACTCGGCCTCAATATTTCCAAAATAGAAAGGCTAGTCGCCCGTCTCGGCAAGTCGCATGCATCTCTACTTCACAGAATATCCAAATAGACTTAATGCTCGCCCATGCAACTGACCGCAGCATTGACAAATAGTTGATTTCTTGCTCGTAAACTTTCCTCAACTGCAAAAAATATAATCTTCGGATCGAAATAATCGGAAAGCTAATGATGAAGTCAATGCCAGCTTCATAGACTATCAAAACCAATTTGCTCACCCATACAAACGACGTTTGACTGTCAAGTTGACCATTCACGAATTCGCTACCACATTTTGGATTACCTGACGGCTGTACTGTACAAGTACAACCCCTCAGAATATCGATCTATGTATCGAAAGCGGATGTATTAATTGCAAAGTTAATACTGACTT
Organism: Prostheceraeus crozeri; assembly: GCA_907163375.1. Lineage (NCBI taxonomy): Eukaryota > Metazoa > Platyhelminthes > Polycladida > Euryleptidae > Prostheceraeus > Prostheceraeus crozeri. Next base: position 70,791 of record CAJQUW010003452.1, read on the forward strand.
CATGGACCATCAAAGTCATAGGCTTATATGGCATTAAATTTCAATTTTATGAAAGGACAGTTTAATTAAGTTTATCGGAGTTTTCCACTTAATGTGCCTGGTATATTAGCTGGAAAATGACGAAGTTGCAGAATAAGTTTGTATCAGGTTAATATACCCGGGTATATTAAGTGGAAAAACATCATAAAATATGCATATTCAATATATGAGATGAAATCCGTCACTTAAAGCAACAATAATTTATTACAGGTGCTTATAATTTGGTACATGAGCTTGAAACTAAACTATAATGAAAACAAATATACAATTTGAATGTATTTTATTACAATTATTAGGGTATAAAATGAGCAATACCGCAACAAGCATTTTAATAAAATCTGAATAACAGAGTAACAGTTATTAGGTATAGCCCCTACAGTACAGTTTCAATCCCGGAATTATCGCATTTTTACGGGATTCTGAATCCCAGGATCAGGTAACATCTGTTCTTTGGGCAGTCAGGAGCTGTATGAAGATGGAACAACAAGGAACATGGAGTAACAGATGCAATGCGTGAAGCAAAACTCGATGCAAGAACTAAATATACACTTCCCACAATCACCTCAACAATGGACGCTTGCAAGCTCGAGGCAGAGATACCTCCATATAGAACTGCATAGAATAATATACTTATTGTCTATCGCAACCAATTCATTGATATCAAAAAATAAAATACAGTATGCACTGGCAGTCGAGGGAAGGAAAGAGAGAAGCGCTGCGTACTGATACCTAATGAATTATAATAATTACAAATGTCTTACTACATTACTACACTGCCCAACACACAGTGTGGCAGACAGGCAGGAGTTCTCGAGTAAGTCATCAATTTTTTTTCTCACTCTGCTTATATTTACACTCTACTTTTTTCATTACCTACCATTTGAATATTTTCAACATTTACATTTGTGTTTTATTCCTATTTTTCACATTGGTTTTACTTACTGAATAGTTCGATTTGCGATTTAATTCATTATTAATTGTGTTTCGCCTAAGATTAGCCCTTGCTAATTTGATTATGATTATTGCAAAATATCGCGCTTTTACCAGACGCGGGATTTGCATTTCGATTTGAAAATCTTATACCCGGCTTTAATGCGACAACGCATATTGTGTGCGGTAACCAAATATTGTTATAACTTCTGTCTGCATGAGAAAAGATAAGTTATTGTTGATTCATGGACATTACAGGCACATGTCTATCTGATATCATTAGTTGCATTGTTCAGTATATCGTTCAAAATACTCGTCAAAGAATTTAAACAACGCCTAGTATTGTTTAGCCTACGCTAGCCTACGCATACTATCGGTAAATGAATTGAGCCTGCTCATCCCGGCATCAGAAAAAGTCGGGATTTTGAAAACCCTAGTATACAAGTGGTATAGTAAGACTTATTCCTTCGCCTAATCTTCTTCCGGTGTGAACACATGAGACACCAAGATGAGTGCTTGATTTACAAAAATCATCAGAGGTGTTATTTCCAAGAAAATGGCTGAATGTTACAGGGACATGATGAAAGTTTGGCGCGAGTTAATATCCCCGGGTATATCAACTGGCACTTATTTCCACTTAATATACCCGGGCATATTAAGTGGAGGGGTATATTAAGTGGAAAACTCCGGTAATTATTAAATTCAGTTAAATTTTGAGTCGTCTATGTGCATGAACAAGTTGGTTTTGATGGTCTATGGTGTCAGCATTACCTTTAAAATTAACTTATGCGCTATTTTCTATACTAGATCGCTATTCTGAGTAGTTTGTGCATCTGTCAGATAATCCACAATGTGTGAAAGAATTTGGGAATTACCTATTTGACAACCCAGGATTGTTTGTGTGGATAAGCAAATTGATTTTGATCGTCTATGAAGTTTGCATAAACTTTAATAATAACATGATATTTTCTCTACAGATCACTACACTAAATATGCGAGCAAATTCGGGAAAGACCCATTTATAATCCCGAGTCTTTCGGCGGAACACGTTGGTGTTGATGATCTGTGGCGCTAGTATGAGCTTTTTACTTAACGTAAACGCTGTTCTGAGTGTCGCACAGCAGTCAGATAATTCTGAGATGCGAGCAAATAATTTGAAAAAAAGTTAATGCAAGAGTTAATGCCAAACTTCATCGCCTTCTGATTTCGAGGAAATTTGCGCGCATTACCCATTATCTGGATGGTGTGACTCGATAAAACATTCAATTACGGTGTAAATTATTCAACAGAAACAAAATAAAGGATAAGCATCGAATGCCCGGTCTTAGGAGCCGTCCTATAAATGACGCTGGTCATTAGCCAGTTAACCGACTAATAGCAAACTAATAGCAAATGATAAATAGTAGCTAAATGAAAGGATACTTTGTGTGTAGTGCTCAATATTGAAAGGTAGGGAGTTAGGTATATAGTAGGTAGTTAGTACAAAATAGGTAGCTAGTGAAATCAGAATAATATTCATTGCATGTAACTCGAAGTTTCACGATCTGTAATAAGTTTACAACCGGTCATCAGGCATCAATAAAATTATATTTCAAATTCTTTCTATTCAAGTATTTACTATGATGTCTGATGATCAGTTGTAAGCATATTACAGTCCGTGAAACTTCGAGTTACATGCAATGAATATTGTTCTGATTTCACTAACTATATACCGGGCATGAACTATGCACTCGTATACATATACCTGGGTTATAAGGTCGGCGTGAGGATCCTTGGAGTAGATTTATCTGCTCTTAAGATATATATTTATATATATATACATATATACATTAATTCGAGGTCCACAAGACATGACTGATGCCTTTCGTTTAAATTCTGCTGTTCTTTTCCTTCTTGATGTTGATATTTTCTATTGAATTGAGTATCTTTATCTGTTTATCAGCTCATAATATGAGCTGTGCTAAAGATCTAGCATCTAAGTTTGAAGCTGCTCCTCTATTCCAGATGTCACCTGAAAGTACAAAGATTAACAGGGAATCTTTGGAGTGCCGAATTATGGCTCTATTAAAGCCTTCAGACTATTGATTTTGAATTTTCAGCCTGATATCTTATTTGTGTATATAGATAATTTTGAAAATAAAGTCATTCCCTTGACAAGCTTCCCAAGTTAGGGAGCGAAACCGATTGGGAATGTAAGAGTTTCGAGTTTATCTTGGGGCAATTTTTTTGCTATCATTCAATCATTGTAATTGTCTTATTTACTTATAAATATATTTAAGCAATTGTATACAGTAAAGTCACCGTCTTGTCGTCTGAAAACAGAATGATTGAAAACACCCACGTTGTGAAACAGTCTGTCTCAGAGATAGAAATCGGCCGCTGGACCGGACCGGCCTGTGTTTCAGGTTGGCACAGGCCGGTTTTTACTTTTTTTACTGTTATTGTCTTGCAAAAGTACCAGACAGTAATTTCAGATTGTAAAAAAGCTGTTAGCAGAGAAAGTCTACATTGCTACTGAAATTTCATTTAACACTTGGTGCAAAATTCTGCGTATCTTTGTTGTTTTTATACTGTTCTTCGTTTTCGAATGGATACCTAGCATGCATGTATTTTTTTCACCCAAGCGACTTCTGTTTTTCATCCAACAGTATATGACGGGTAAATGGTTTTTACAATAAATCTTTCAGATAACGTAGCCTACATGCATTTTCAATTAATGAAACTGATATTTCGTGAGTATCGAGCGGGTAATGCTTGTTATGTGCAATCAATTATCGGTGGGGATAGTACCAAGAACAACAGCGATTTCGTATCGCAGAAGTAATATATTTCCGATGTGATCATTTTACAGCGTTCTTCAGTACAATTTGAATCGGTATGTACTCACCTTGTTGAAATATTACTTAACGATATCTATAACCATATATTGATGTATACTGGAGACGGGTACCTGTATCATACTACCTTAGTAGTAAGTAAAACTCCACCACTGGACCGCGCAAGATGGCCGCCATCGAAAAATGGTCGCTGACGTCCCCCCCTCGGAAGCGACAGAGTGTGAGACTCGGGTGAGTTGGTTTGACGTGGGCGACCGTCTAGGTTGACGTGGGCGGCCGTCTAGGTTGTCGTGGATGGTGAAACGGAGGCCAGATTCGGATTCAGCGTAAAAATCTGCATCGGTATGGTGAATTTGAAAGCAATCGGCGAGAAAAAATGTTTCTTCAAAATTTTGGCAGAGTTAAAATTTGGGACGTTTTGGTATGTAGCGCTCAAACGAAGCATCGGATGGGAAAACGGAGGCCGGATTCGGATTCAGCGTGAAATTCTGCATCTGTATGATGAATTTGAACGCAATCGGAGAGAAAAAATTTTCGCTGACGTCCCCCCCCCCTCCGCCAAACTTCCAATTTTGCTTCTAGTGGACGGATTTTGTCGTGCAATAGCTCGTTTGAAAGCTAAGAGTGAGACAAATTCACTGAAAGAATCGGCTTGTTCATATCTGTCTTCGTTTAGATGTGAGACGCCATTTAAGATTTTGGGACATTGGCGAAAAACGACAGAGTTAGAATTTGGGACGTTTTGGGCTGTAGCTTCAAAACTAAGCATCGGATTGGAAAACGGATTTCAGATTTGGAATCAGCGTGAAATTCTCTATCTGTATGGTGAGTTTCATGTCAATCGGAGAGAAAAAATTTTCAACATTTTTCGAAAAAACGACAGAGTTAGAATTTTGGACGTTTTGGTGTGTAGCGCCCAAACGAAGCATCGGATGAGAAAACGGAGGCCAGATTCGGATTCAGCGTGAAATTCTGCATCGATATGGTGAATTTGAAAGCAATCGGAGAGAAAAATTTTCGCTGACGTCCCCCCCCCTCTGGACAGCTCGCTTCGATTTTGGCTTCCAGTGGACGGATTTAGTCGTGCCATAGCTCGTTTGAAAGCTAAGAGTGAGACAAATTCACTGAAACAAACGGCTTGTTCATATCTGTCTTCGTTTAGATGTGAGACGCCATTTAAGATTTTGGGACATTGGCGAAAAACGACAGAGTTAGAATTTGGGACGTTTTGGGCTGTAGCTTCAAAACGAAGCATCGGATTGGAAAACGGATTTCAGATTTGGAATCAGCGTCAAATTCTCTATCTGTATGGTGAGTTTCAAGTCAATCGGACAGAAAAAATTTTCAATTTTTTTTCAAGATGATGAATTTTTCGCATTTTTGCCTATTTTTTACCGAAAAACTAGATCGATTCAAGGCTTCGGACCTATTTCAGTGGACAGACCGCACTGAGATGTACTAGATCCGAAATTTTGAGACGGATGGGAGTCAGGGTTGTGAGTTGAGATGCCATTGAAAACCGTTTTTCCCAACCGTTTTGAAAGCCAATTTTCCCATTTCCTAACTTAGGAATTTTTCAGGATTTGACAATTGGCCGACTATAAAAGCACGGAGCATCAACTGAGAAATCACTTTTACAAATAACCTGCTAGAGGTACGTGAACAGATCCGAGATCCGGCTCCAAATCCGGGTCTGGAAGAAACCGACTTAGAAAATTTCATTGCTGATATCAGCTAAGCCGTCAGACTTAGAGGTTCGCCAGGAGATGGCCTTCGTCTCCAGGCCATAAAAGACTCCAAAACTTTAAAGGCTTGTAACTTTGCTTCTACTAGTCCGTTTGACTTGATTCAAAAAAGGTTCGGTCGCTATTGACCTGCCCTAAGTGATACACTACTTATAAAATTTCATAAGTAGTGCTAAAAAGTTGAAAATTTAAATTCACTAGTTTTGGAGGTTTTCTGGGGTTTTCGACCTTGCTGAATTCAACTAAGACATTTATAAAGTTGTGGGAGGCGAGCTTCGGCTTGGAATTTGTAACCTTTGTGAACAATCCACTGGTTTTCATGTCAAAATCAGGGTCCGGATACCAACACAGTGATATGACGCACGCTCTGTCCGCGGGAGGTTAGATTTGTGGGCCGAGGCCTTGGAGTTGGGATAAGATCCCCTCTAAGTAATGCCTGTAACGGATTCAAAGGTTCGACACTTTCCACCAATCTCACAATTTAGCTGTATGATTATAAAAATGACTGCCAATGTCGCCTGTTAGTAATTCTATTTCATCCTTCCTTTACAGATACATAAGTTACAAAATGGGAGGAAATTCAAAGTTTCATTTTAAAAAGTGCCTATGTGGCGAAGTCAAGCGAGGTGGCGAGTTCAAGCGCCATTTAAATAAATTCCCCGACACTCCCGAAGAGCATAAGGAGGTCGCTGTGGTGAGCGGATGCACATCGTGTATGAAATTCGTCAGGGGAAACCTGAACGAGTTTTTCTATAAGACGCATTCAACATGTCTCATTAAGAAGGTGAAAAATTATACCACCTCAGAGGTTGGGTTAGCCATCACCCCACTTTTTGAAAAACCTAATCAAGATGAGGAGACAGAGACGCATGCCTCAGAGGTTGGGAAGGTCATCATCCCACCTGTTGAAAGACCTCAAGTTGACCTAGATGCGGAGACAGAGCTGCAGATGGCAGTTCAAGCCATACAAGACTGCAAGAATGAGCAGCCAACGACATCTCAACTCAGCTCTTCTAGCTCTGAGTCGGAAATCTCCGAATCTGAATCGAAAACGGAAGAGGCGGTCGTCCTTAACAAACCCGAGGAGGCGATCATAGCTCCTAAACCCGATAAGACGATTGCGAAGAGTCGGGCAGTGCCAGCGCCAAAAATGCACTCCTCACCTAAAAAAGGGAGAGGTATGAAAGCCCGAGCCAAGCGGTGGGCTAAGGATGATGGTGTGGCGAGGGTTAGCCAAGAGTATGCCATTAAGAAGCTCAAGGATGAAATGAGCCGTTATAAAAACGAATGCTCTGCATTAAGGGATGAGAATTTTGAACTCAAAAAGCAGGTGGCGGAAATTAGGAGTCTTAAGGCTCAAGTATTGAAGTTGGAAGGTTTCCAAAAGAGAGCTCTAGCGAGTGAGAGTCGCGTAGAGGATCAGGCCACATGCATTAAGAACATGAAGGCGAAGGAGACGATGCTCAAACTCCAACATGAGCAGGAGAAGATGGCTCTTCTTCAGGCGAAGAATAACGCTGTCAAGGAGAGAAGAACAACGCTCCACCTCCCCGTAGTCGGTAGCAAAATTATCGACGATGTAATAATGGAGTCGGAGGATTTGGATAAAACGAGCGAGTGCTACGAAGGAGCAATGCCAGATATTCGCTGTCTCCACATAAGCATCAAACACAATGGTGACATCCAGGAATTGCATCATCGTAAGCGAAAGTTGCCGGTCAAGTACCTGCCTCAGCCACCACCATCGAAGGTTCAACGAACCGGTTGAATTGATTTATGGTAAGTTAATATCATCTCTATCACTTGAATATAATTTCATCTATTTTCTTTCTATTTTTCAGATGCGACGAGAACGAACCAACGGCTCTCATAAGGGCCACCATGGGGCAAGACAAGATAGAACCTCCAAGCGGTTTGCCCTGGGCAGTCTTTAGACTGGCGAATACTATCATTAAGTTGAATCTGCTATCAGTCAACTTGAACGTTGCATCGCGTTAGAGGGGTATATAAACCACTGCCTCTCATTTCATTTCATTTCAATCATGCAGACGCCGAACAGTCAATTCAGCTCTCCTCGCGAACCGCAGTTAAGGCCGCGAAATTTATTTGATGAATTTCTTAGAATAGAGGAGCAAGACAGAGTCCACAACAATCTTGCTCGGATTGGCAATCCGATGACAGCAAGTGTTGTCAATCCAACGGAATGGCGCTACATTCCATTTTTTAGCCACGTAGCAATTAGTGTGGAAGTCGACACTGCTACCAAGGAGAGAGTCAAAGACTCTCTCAGCGGAATCGGTAGGGTGTAAGATGACGACTCCCGAGAACGAACCACCGGCTGTTTTAAGGGCCACCATGGGGCAAGATTTGATAGAACCTCCTCGCGGTTTGCCCTGGGCAGTCTTCAGACTGGCGAATACTGTCATTAAGTTGAATCTGCTATCAGTCAACTTGAACGTTATGGAGTCGATTGCCATCCCTGAAGCATTCTGATTCGCTGTTGAGCAATTCATTGTTGAAAACCCTATATAAGCCAGAAGATTGTAGCACTTCTCATTAAATTTTAAGTCACGATGGAAGCAACGTCTCCTACCAACACCATTCCCAACTTCATCATCCTCGACGAGTGGGATGAAGAGGATGAGAAGAAGGGGAAGATCAAGAGGATCATTTGGACGGATGAGGTGTGGACTCCTAATACCACCCGCATCCGAAAGGTGCCAGATGCACCACCACGGCTTAGGCGGCACAGGGTCTATGACAACCTAACCGTCATACCCATCGACTATTCCAGCCAATAGTCAACTTAATTGACACCGAGAACGAACCATCGGCTCTCTTAAGGGCCACCATGGGGCAAGACATGATAGAACCTCCACGCGGTTTGCCCTGGGCAGTCTTCGGACTGGCGAATACTATCATTAAGTTGAATCTGCTATCAGTCAACTTGAACGTTGCAAATGAAGTTCGGTGTAATACTTCCTTTCGACGGGCATTCCTGTAAAGGGCGGAGGTGAAACCCGTAGCTATGTATACCGCAAGGGACATTCGGCAATGGTCAATCTTGTTAAACCTCTCTGCGTCATGTTTGCAAGTGATTGCCTCTGTCTCAACGTAGTATGCATTCGCGCCAGGGCGACATTTAGCCAATTGTCGAAGGTTGCCTAAAACTTTCCTTTGCATACGTTATGAGAACCATGAGTTCTACCTGTCTCTATCAATGAGATGAATTGATGAATGGAATGAAATGGGAGGACACTCACGCGCCACACGCAACATAACACACTTCTCTCTTCCGTAGTCTAACAAGCTCTTTACACATGGATCGCAGTCGATTGCTATCCCAGAATCATGTAAGCTATCTTAATTTTATTTAACACTATTTCACTACCATCATCGCCCATATGAAATGTTATAAGATTTACAAGTTAGACTAAGCGTGCTACTATTTCCAAATGAAAAAGTATACATGGTTAAATCATCCACTGAAGCCCCATTCAAGTAAGTCATTATGAAAGCAAAGATAATACGAAATAAAAATTTATTATGGCATGTATTTCAAAAGGTCTTCATCGTCAACATCGTCCCAGAGTCTGGCTTCACATAGATAACAAAAACAGTTCACTTGCTTTAATCGTTCTTCCACTGCGAGCCTCACTATGTCGATATACTCCCACTCCGCCATAGTTCATGGCTGGGAGTTAGGGGTGTACCATTCCCATAATTGATGGAGGAATTTGGTGCTGGTGATCTCCATCACATCATCAGTATCGTACTGCAGATACTTCCACCTCACGCCTGTTAAGTCGGGACACTCCTTCTCACATACACTCTCTTCGTCGTCCGCTGGTAATGACAACTTTCTGATATTGTCCAGTCGGTACACCTTCTCTACCTTCCCTTTCGTTGGAGCGTTTGGTGCAACGAGCGCCTTTGGTGTTGAGCATGGTGAAGAGAATTTTGTGTTTGGTGTTGTCGGAGGGCTTGTCATGTTGACTGTGAATAATAACTTTGAAATGTTTTCTAATTCTTAAGTATCAACAAGCAACCAATCAGAATGAACAGCCAATGAATGATGAGCATGAAAGGATATAAGCAAAGTGACATTCGTGTCATTTCACTCTGTCTTTGAGACGTGTAAGTAAACTGTTCTCTAGTGAAGTCTCTATCTTGTTGAAGCATCAACCTTAAACTTGATTTTATTGAAATGGTAAGTTGAAGATTTCCTCTCTCATCTCCCTCAAACGTGTGGCTAATAGCATCTTCCTCAATTTCAGGCATCAACTTCATCACCAACGCCCACCGTTCTCGAGGAAAGTTTAGAGTTGTTGAGTCAAGGTAGGTTGTAACAATACACTGAGACTTTAACAGAGATGATAGAATGATTTCTCTTTCAGGTGATATGAGTTCCACCTCAGAACTGTCGCGACATGGCAACGAGTGGGAATGTGCCGACTGCGGACATATGTTTACAAGGAAGCACAGTCTCCTTCGACACATCAAACAGCGTGTGTGTCAACGCAAAGCGGCGTCAATCTATGGAGGTGAAGTTGATTCTGACGATGACATCTCCTTTCCTTGCGATTTGTGTCCTCTTTCTTTCGATAGTCACTTTCAGCGATCTTCGCACAGACTTCAACACACGCATGCAAATGATCACTACACCAACGGTACCTCTACCATCTCCCTCATTAATGTTTCACATAATAATTTAGTACGCCACTACTGCATGGAGTCCAATACTCAAATTGTAGATTTTCCTGAGTGGCTCCTTCAAAATTCTAACATTATCGAAGCGCTCTTCAACAATTTAGACAATTTTAGAATGAAGGCGCTCATCTACCTTAAACTAAAATATATTAAAATAGATTTTCAAACGGGTCAAGTGACGGAGAGAATATAGTTTCATGTTCCTTCCTCTTCCGCAACCGAAGTTGTAGACTGCGAGTCTTGGCTAAATTTTCACATTCAATGTTTAAAATCAAATGTAGATAAATTCAATCAGCGCGACAGCGCTCTCATTTTTGATGGTGTGGACTCAACCATATTCAAAATTTCCCTATTAGAAAGTCATGCAGCTCGAGGCACATTTAAACTACCAAAAACGTTTTATAATAAGAAAGCTGTCATCAATGTCGATTGTAAATCACAGTGTTTCAAATATGCAGTCTTATCCATCCTTCACTATAATGATATCAACGCGCATCGAGATCGCACCTATAGCTATAGACAGTGGGAGGATGAACTAGACTTTGAAGGTTGTGATAGTAACAACATGAAAATCAAAGATGTAGAAACGTTCGAAAAACATAATCAGATTAAAATTGTAGTTCACGTGTGGGAGAAGGGGTTGAAGGGTGCCCGCTATAATTCACGTTCAACTTGTTATGAACGTGTAGTCAACCTCTTATTAGTAAAACAAGATGATAGCGAGGAATGGCACTACTGTGGTATTCCCAAAATCTCTCGCTTGTACACTCACTTGGGGCACTCTAAAAGAGGTGAACATTTTGTATGCGACCGCTGCATCCGCTCCTTTTGGAGTAAAGATAAATTTGAAACTCACTATGAATGGCGCAAGCGAGGTAAATTACAAATTGAACGCATGCCCAAAGATAAAATATTTTCACATAGGGATAATGGTGACGAATTAAGTCCCCTGCGTATCATTTACGCAGACATAGAATGCTACATTGATGATATCATCCACAAGCCAGCAGCCATATCCTGCTATGAAGTATGGCATGACCACTTTAGGAATAGACAAAACAAAATGCATACTTGGCAAGGTGAAGATTGCATTTCAAAAGTTCTAGAATTTCTCGATAAAGCTGCTAAATTTCAACAATCATATGATTCCCAATTACAGCGTAAGTCACTACATATGTCAGATGAAGACAAACAAAAATTTGAAAGTTGCACATCATGCCCTAAATGTCATAAAACGTCTGATGACGATAAAATTAAAAAAGTGCGTGATCATGATCACATCACTGGTAAATTTAGAAACGCACTCTGCTCCAAATGTAACTTTCACTTAGGTTGAGACGTCGTGTACTACCCGTCATTTTTCATAACTTTAAGGGCTATGACAGTCATATGCTCATAAAAGGAGGGTTGAGCCAGATGAAATCGTGGCAGTTCAATGTTATAGCACAAACGAGAGAAAAATTCATGGCAATGACAGCAAAAGTACCAGTAGATAAAACTAAAGAAAATAAGACAGTCTTCTTCGAAATAAAATTTTTAGATTCATTTCAATTCATGTCAGCGTCACTAGCTTCTCTCGCTCGAAATCTCAAGTTTCTTCCCCATAGTCAAACTTTGAAGAAACACTATCCAAACTTAACGGATGACCTGATCACACGCAAAGGAGTCTTTCCCTATGCGTATTTTAGCTCAATGTCTAAACTAAATGAAACAACCCTTCCTTCCATTGACAAATTCAAAAACGATTTGACGGGTGAAGATTGTCCAGTAGAGCACTATGAACATGCACAAGAGGCATGGTTAAAATTTGACTGTAAAACGTTTGGCGATTATATGATCGCTTACTTAGAATTAGATGTCATTTTGCTGGCTGATGTCTTTCAGGAATTTCGACGAGTGGCATTAGAAGAAGACAAATTAGATCCTATCCACTTTGTCAGTCTACCAGCCATGTCCTTTAAATCAGCCTTTAAAATGACTGGTGAGACCATTCATCTCTTACAAGACCCCGAGATGTATAATATATTTGAGCGCGGAATACGCGGTGGTCTCACATTTGTAAATAAACATCATATAAAATCTAAAACAGTAGGTGATGATCATATCCACCTAAAGTACTATGACCAAAATAATTTATATGGCAGTTCACTGTCTAAACCACTACCTCATTCCGAGTTTAGTTGGTTAAAACAAGATGAGCTTGAGTATTACTCCAACCCTTCAAACATTCTGAAGATTCCAGATGAAGGTGATTGGGGATATTATTTTGAAGTGGATTTGATTTATCCAAATAGCATTAAAAATAAAATTGCTGATTTCCCACTCGCACCTGAATCTGGTGAAGTGACTGAAGATATGTTTTCACCATTCATGTCACAATTTCATAATAACTTAACAGAGTGTGGACAGCCAATGTACAAACCATGCCGCAAACTTTTACTCACTCAATATGATAAGAAAAATTATCTCGTACACTTCTGCATACTAAAATTCTATTTAGAAATGGGCATGCTTCTAAAGTCAGTTCACCGCATTATCAAATTTAGACAGAAAGCCTTCCTCAAACCCTACATAGATAGTAACAGTCAAAAACGTGCACTAGCCCAAAATAATTTTGAAAAAGATTTTTATAAATATAAGAATAATAGTCTTTTCGGAAAGACCATGGAGGATGTTAGAAAACGCATAAACTACAAACTAGTCACTGATGATCAAAAATATCACAAATTGACCTCATCACCTCTTTTCATTGATAAAGACATTATCGATGAGGATCTTGTAGGTGTTAAAATGATAAAATCTGAAGTTGAGTTGTGCAAGCCCATCTATATTGGCCAAGCTGTACTAGATTACTCTAAGCTTGAAATGTACCAACTCTTTTATAAAATACTAAAACCATGTCCTCTCGTAAAAGAGGTTCGTTTGTTGGGTGGTGATACAGATAGTTTCTTCTTAGGAATTACCACTCAAAAAGATTTAAATTTTAATGAAGTAGCTAAGTCATTAGAAAAATATTTCGACACATCTAACTACAATCCCGCTCATCCACTCTTTTCCATACAGAATAAAGCCAAACTTGGTTGTTTTAAGGATGAAACAGCAGGAAAGGAAATAGATGAAATGATTCTCCTCCGCCCTAAAATGTATTCCATGAAATTAAAAGAATGTGCAGATAGTATTAAGCGTGCTAAAGGAATATCAAAATCAATTGTCCAAAAAATGAAACATCGGTCCTATAAGAAGGCCTATAAAAATAAAACTATAACGTTTGTCAATATGACAATCTTAAAATCTCAAGTTCATACTGTGAAAACGCACACGTTCAAGAAACGAGCACTTTCAGCATGGGAGGATAAGAGGTGTTGGATAGGACATAACACATCTCTTCCACATGGACATCCTGATACAAACATACCTCCACCCAAAAGAATAAAACTCACGCTACCACATTCAGGAGATGTATTGACATAATCAACTTTAACTCAGTATTTTGATGTTGCTTTTTGTAGATATACATGGTTGTTTTATGTATCGTATGAGATCGTTTCTTCCTTGTGAATATATGCCTACAGTCAGCCCATTCCCCCTATGTCTGTGAAAAGACTTTTTCATACACATATTTTTATTTCAATAAACATATCACAATGACTTCACTTTGTTTTCCGAAACACTAAAGTTACGAGGGATTTAGTATCTTTCACATGGATGCACTCTTGTAAACCATTGGTAATTTTGATAGCAATAGAGGGTATAGTTTGTTTGACGACGGGATGATAGAAAATAGATTCAAACATCTTCTCGACTATTCCATATGAAGCGTCTTTATCATGAATGAAATCACGTAAAATGTATTCTTTTTTCTCACCAACAGAAATAGGTAGAATCAAATCACTTTGAATGTAAAGGTACTGTTCATGTTTATCAAGTGTCATTGGTGTTTCTATACCAATCGTATGCGCAGCAGTAAACACAGTTTGTAGCATTGAAAAACCAAAGAGTTTTTTCAAATTTTTACTCAATTGACATTGAATGTCATCACCCAGTCTCAGAACAACGCGTTGATTTTCAATTGAAAACGGAATGTGGTGTGTCTTTACATCATATTTACTTTTCATCACATGCTTCAACTTCTGTTGTATATAAGGATTTACTACATGAATGAAGCTTTCAACTGTATGATATAGACGCGGCATTATATTGATAGCAACTTTAGATTCTTCATAAGACTGGCAAATTTTCTTGATGCGATCACCATAGATGTCCACCCACCATTCATCATTAACTGAATCAGCTTTAGTGTGATATTCATGAGAAGCATACACCACACCGCTTCCAATAATAGGTGTTGGATGTCTTACAAAATGACGCAAGGTTGGAGAGAAATAAACTGTAAGTTTGTCATTATATTTCTGAATGACCAATTTATTTTTGTCCGCCATAATTTTCTCTCCATACTTCTTACCCACAGTCTCATTCCATCGTTTTACTAACTCAATAAGTGATAAAGGTTGAACACCACGCTTTTTCAAAATGATGCGTTCGTCACATTCTACAACATCTTCATCAAATATTTTAAATTTATAATGAAATTTGTTGATTCGATTTGAATAAACTTTTTTAACATTTGCAGTAGCAATTGACGTTAGATGTAGTCCATGGCCAAAACCGAGATGTGGATAGAATTCATTATCCAACCTCAGTGTAAGACCTTTAGTAAAAGAATGAAAGCGAAGGAACTGTCTCCCACTCCAATGATAGATAGTAAAATCATAAGCTTTCTGATTTTTATTCTTCATGATGGAAGTATTACCACTATTGAATGCCTTAATAATTTTCTCATTCCCAAATGGTTCATAATAATCTGATTTTATCTGAATCCATTCATAGTTCCACTTTCCATCTGATGTTAAATTGTATGGGAACTGGAATGCATTATTCATCGTTATTCCATCATGGGTGCGAGGAGTCAATATCATTTCTTCCAAATCATTCACATTCTGAATATTGCTATCATAGCAAATACTAGAAACGCCCACCCCCCATTCACCTTCTAAATGTAGTGGACGATTTAATTCTACTCGATAGTCTGATGGTTTATTTTTGGGAAATTTATTCATAGAAGCATTACTGGGCAAGTAGATTAGAAACGAGTCCTTATTTTCACTTTCCATACTAATCACATTGGAAAAATATATTAGCATACTTTTGCATTAACTCTTCATTCGGAAATGGAGTGTGATACTTGTTACAGCATCTTTATGAAAAGGAATCAACGCACCAGCATCGTCATAAATTGCAATATCAATTTGTGGGATGTAGTTTGATTTCAGCTTTGTATAATGCACTTTCTTGAAAGTATGCTCAGATAAAATACTGCAGCTTTTTGGCTGGTATGGTATCATTGCTAGGAATGGAGCTTCAACATCTCCCACACGTACATCTTCACCAATATTGGAATATATCTGAAAATAGTTAATACGACGCGATAGCGACATGTCTGCGCTAGCTTTGGTTACAGTACCACTTTTAAAGATATTTTGATCAAAACCCAAAATGTCCATTAGAGTTTTATCCATAATTAGTTCAATACCTTTTCCACTTATAGTGAGAGACAAAACACCTTCTTTTTCAGAAAATGAAATTTGTTGCTCATTAATCACTTCATTCAAATAATCTATTGCCATCTTAACTGAAGTGATCATTCGAGGTGTCAACACTCTTGTTCTATGTGAGATTCCACTCAAAGGCTCTACACACTTTCTGTATAAAGATACCGACCATTCTGTATCAACTTGATTTGATCCATCACATTTCAAATAGCGCATATCAAATTTTCCATGAACGGCCGCAGAGCGATGTCGTAAGAACTGATGAAAAACTTCTGAACAAACTAATACTAGATCATCATCATCATCATCATCATCTAATTTACTAATGACTATTTGATCCGTTGATTTCGTATAAGTCAATGTTGCCACTTGTTTACCATCAACTCGAAGGAGAAAATTAAATTTCTTCACTAATGTTTCAGGAGTCATGTTTGTCTTTCTTGGCTTAATCACAATCTTCTTCAGCAATGTCTTTTCATTTTTCGGAATAAGATCCACATAAAAAGCTTTCTCTTTGTAAATCAAATCTTTACAACCACTTGGGTGGTAATTAACGTTATAATTATCATAGCTTGTTAAGGCGCTAGCGAGGTAACCTAAATCATTTCTTAAACTTGGACTTAAACCAACAATCCAATCTTTCTCAACTACATGATGTACATAATTATGATCATCATTGTGCGGAGTAAATTGGATGATGTTTCTACCCTCTTTATTCAGGAAATCATATATAAACTTTTTACATGATAAGAGATCTTTCTTTGGCCACTGTGGAATGTATACTCGGCACCCCTTTTCACATTGGTAAGCAGCTGTGCGTCTCATATTAATAGTCATCACCTCATGATCAAAAGTATAGACACAGTTGCTATAAACAAGTTGAGTGACACCCACTTCCCACTTTCCATTTAGCTGTTGTGTATGATCAATGGGAGTAGAAAAGAGTGCGGCTCGATTACTAGCAAATCTATTTGCGGCCGCATTGCTAAGCAAAATATGATAAAACGACATTTTTATATTGCTGATCTGCGACTTTGCATAACATCATGAAGACTTGGATTTTGGACTCTCTACAATATATCAGAGTTGATCGTGATGGAAACGTGCATTTCAAAAATTCTCATGGTCATACATCAAGAGGTATTACATTAACATGGCGAGAATTTGTCAACCTCAATGATATCATGAGGGATTTGGAATATTTTGAAACATTAAGATTCATCTCCTTGGGTGATCAAGTTTGGCTTCAACATTACAGAAATGAAATTCAAATCTGCCATTCTCATTCCGCAAACTGTTTCTCATTTCGCAAATACAATTGGGAGAAGTATAGAAGATACATACATCACTCCATCATGACATTTATTCGTCGCGAGTTCATCGCCCTACTATGCAAATCTTAATCAGACATGACTACCACGCACCATGAGTTGGAAATTAGATTCCCTACAACGTATTGAAACGGATCATGATCGAAACGTCTATTTCAAAGATTCAACTGGAAATGTGAGAAGAGAGTTTGCTTTATCTTATCGTCATTTTCAATCTCTACATCATATCATGAAGGATTTGAAATACTTCTATATGAAAAGACATTCACGTATTGGAAATTGCATCTGGTTGCGCGTCAACAATCGGCGAATTCAACTCTATCACTCCCAACTCCATACTAACTTCACATTTCATCAAGGTAGTTGGGAAAGTATAAAAGGAAGGTACATCGCTCAATTTACTCATTTTTTCATCATGAAGCGCCATCGCTACACCATGGTCAACATTCTCCGTCGCTTCAGACTCTACACCAAAATCGATCTCACAAGATTACACCAACACCTTCCAAACAGCAAGTATTACCCGGGCCGTCCTCAAATGTTAGTGGTGAAGATGAACAATTCTCGGAATCTTCAACTCTTCCCAAATGGGACTGTACAGATTCTCGGCGCCCTTTCTCATTCATCGGCGCAGTCAATGCGCTTAGAGCTACAAAGACTACTACGTCGGATATGGAAGAGAGAGAGGTGTGTGATGTCGAATCTGACTGTGGACAATATGGTGATCTCTACTCAATTGAGTGAAAGTGTATCATTTTTGAAGATTCGTACCAGCAGTTACAATTTGTGTTATGAACCCGAACTTTTTCCTGCAGCTCTCATTAGTTGTTGGTTACCTGTGCATGTTGCAATCTTTCATAATAGTAAAGTGATCATTACTGGACTAAAATCTCATGTGCAAGCAAATGCAATCCTAGACTATCTCATCGAGTATGTACGTACCCAGCGGATTGTAAAATAAAAAACAATTTTTCCAACATGATGTTTTTATTTCAAATCATGATAGAACTTACAAATAAGTTTTTCATTAGAGGATGGATTACATGAAAAGTTTTGAATAATAGATGCAAATCGAGATACATGTAAACGTTTTAAGATGAAGTATAGTACAAAAGCACCACACGTTGATGAAAGTGGATGTTGTAGTATGCGTTCATTTCGCTGATATTGACGCGTATGTTTTCTCAACCACTGCTGTGTTGGTATATTTGGAGGTTGAGCAAGAGAGTCAAATAGTTCACCACGTCGGTCTTCTCCAATAAAGATCGCTTTCCAATGCTCACCGCCTAAATTCTGCGAATGAGTGTTTAGCACAATAAAGATGGGATAGTGATTTACTGCAGGTGGTAAGGTATCGAGTGAATAGACATTATCGAAAGCTTTCAACGTCGCTTCGTCTGCATTACGCTGTACTTTAGTTTTAATATCGTCAGCAGTCAACCAACTCATTAACGATTATACTGAAGAATCACGTCACGATACTTTGTAATTTCAATATTTGAATCGAAGACTGCATAAATTAATACATTGATGGTCTCAGGTAGTGTTCTTTTGAACGTCAAATCCAAACGAATATTATGAGGCACGTTCGCTTGACGATAGGGTGCACTAATATCGCTGTCAGCAGTCAAATCAAATGCATAAATAGTATATCCACTCTTAAACTCTTTCATAGTCAGTCCGTTGGTGTCATCCGTATTGTAAAAGCCAAAGACATCCATAAAATCAACATAACTGCGCATAAATTGATCCGAAGCAAAATCTGGTTTGTAGGGTGGACCAGGATGACTCACACCATTTACACGTAAAGCAATTTCACTTAACTGATTGTGTTTAAAATTGAAAGGATTCTTCTTTATATTACCATTAAATGCATCATTTTCAACCATTGTCACCATAAGGAGCTTCGGTGCTTCCGATGGAAAGAGGCCATCTTTCATGAAACTCTTTTGATCTTTCGGAATTGTAAAGGTGAGAAGCTTTGTATGCTGAACGGGGTAAATGGCATTTTGGCGGTAAAGACCTTCAGCATGCCTTCTAATGACACTTGGATTCGGTACTACTCGACGAATGTAAAGTGCAATATCTTCCACATGAATTCTAAAATTGTCAACTTTAGCAAATGCATTCAGCGCAAATTCAGGCTTATTCAATGTCAGCTTGAGTCGCATGCTGGTATTACAGAGTAAAAACTTTGACTGTCTAAAGAAGTCTAAATTCAGCGGACCATATAGCTGACATACTTTACTATCTTTAATCATAGCAGATCGCTTTACAAAGCCACTGTTTGTTTCAACATCAAATTTTCCTGCTTCATCTCTGTACCATCCCATGGCTTCCATATGACTTTTTTGTGCTGCTGGATGAAACTGTGATACATGATTGAAATATGATTTATAGGGATAATCGCTTTGATCACCTTCCACCTGCTGCTCTCCAATCGTTAGAGAAACATCGCGAAGTAATGTAGTCAATGGTAAATTGTTCAGTCCAACTTAATGTGCATCGTCAATAGCAGTTCCATCTGCTTGCTGAATTCTAAACCTCAAATCAACCATTGCATAACTCAAATCTATGTAGTCATCACTACCACCAGGAATAACAAATTCAATGGGGCCAGCATTCTCAGCTGTTCGAGGATGATAATCTACAATACTTGAACTAAGAATATCTGTCTGTATGGCTTGTTGATCAAACAAACAAAACCCGGAAGTTTTACACTCCATGATTAGAAGTTATGGCAGCGTCGTCGTTTAGCGCCTGATGAATGATTAGAGCCTCTGCGACGTTTGTGTGAATGCCTTTTGACTGAAGATCGCACCTTACCAGCTCCGCGATGTTTCCTCCTTCCTTTATTCATTCGTTGAGGTGATTTCTTTCCTTGAGTAACACCAGCGAAGGTCTGCTTCAATGTTTTTAAACCGCGTTCCTTCCCACGATTCAACAAACTGCTCTTAAAACTTCTACCTCTGGAAAGATCACTAGCAACATCACCAGCAAAGCCAACGGCATTACTTAAAACATTTCGTTTTAAAGATCTACCGACATTGGATATGAGAGGTGCTACAACAGATTTCAGTGCACCAAGTATGCTACCTCCACGTTGGCGGCGAGCGCCGATGTAAATTTGTCCTCCACCACTTACATAGGAGGGTCGTGAATAAAATGAGGCAGTTGGATTCATAGCTCAAACCCTAAACATTGTTAGTTACAACTTTGCATGAATCACTGTCGATCACTTAGATGAAAGATGTCGGCACGACGCATCCAAGAGTTCATACTTGAAGGATAACCAGTCCATTTAACAAGACACCATTCTTCACCTTGCCGTTTTTTACATCGAATGATTTTCTCTACCAAATATGTTTCACTTTCAGTGACTACCTCAATCTCATCGCGGTAAAAGCTACCCTCAATTTCTTCATTATCGTAATCTTTCAACTTGTAGGTGGTTGGAGAGTCTTTTTGATTAATCCTTGATACTGTAAATACCTCCTCTGTCCAATTCGGAAGGTACCCTTTAGCAAAAACACTTTTCACTTTTGAGATACCAACTTTATCACCAATTTTCACATCACTTTTCACATGAGTGCGTTTACGTTGGAATGATTCGCGCACTTTATCTACATTGTCAGCATTTACATCTACTGGTCTGAGTCCAATAGAACGATGGATAGAGTGATTGTAGGCATGGAGTGTATCTTGAAGAACCTTTGTCCAATTTTGTGTCAAGTTGGCAGTAAAATGTCGCCACAAGCGATTTTTTAATGTGCGATTAAAACGTTCAACGAGTGCAGCTTTATAAGCACTCTTTACACTAAACAACTCAATGTCATGCCTCTCAAATAATCTTGTCACATGCTGATTTTCAAACTCTTTTCCTTGATCACTCTGAATTCTTTTTGGAATGCGACCTTCTCGAAAAATTGTTTGGAATGCTTTTGCTACTCCTTTCCCTTCTTTAGTTTTTAAAGGTTGAGCCCACGCATAACGCGAGAAAATATCAATGACGGTTAAAATAAAATTATTGCCCGAGTTATGTTTTGAAATGGAGGTAACATCACACAAATCTGCTTGCCACTGTTCATCGATGTCATGAACAATATAATGGCGGGTACTTCTTTTTCGCTTGTTTGTGGAGTGTATAGGTAGCCTGACCCTTTAACCATCGTTTCACTTGTGATTGTGGAAGACCACTCGCTTTTGATAATTTCTTGATAGATTCAAATCCTGCCGGATGTTTTACATCATAATAGATTGACTTCAAACGTTCAGCCGATGACGACTGACTCTTTTTCCTCCTTCTCATCTTTTTGTTTTCTTGCCTTTCTACATTTACAACAACTGCAGCATTTAGCTTTAGCGGTTTTGCGATCGTGTTCACATTGCTTAGGAGTTTCATTGTGAGAGCTGGCGCAGCAAGAGCAAGTGACAACGACATTCACCTCTGGCGGCTCATTACATGGCAAGCAACACATCTGCTTCATATTAATAGTCTGAGAACATGTATTTCCTGTGAGGAGCTGTTTTACGTTTTCCTTTTACTAGTTTTAGTGGTGATGTAGATCTACGTCGAGTTCTTCCTCTTGTTTGCTTAGTGAGTGTGGGAGGGGATGTAGCAGGTGACGTCTTAAACCAATTTGTTGGCATTTTCATCGCCTGAAGCATTGGAGCAATAGCCACTGTTGAATCAAGTTCTTTCAATGTCTCATTATTCAAAGCAAATTTTGGCACATTATGCTTTTTCAATAGTTTAAGAAAGTATGACCAACCAGGTGGAACATAGCCCTGACGGCGCTTTCTACGTGTCGCATACTGAATCAAGTCTTCATAACGTGAAGCATCAATCACTTTATTTTCATCTGTAATGATTTCTCCTCTATCATTTACATTGAGATGGGGCTCAATACTGTTGAAAAGAGATATGGCATGTGCGCGAGATGCTAAAGGTGTAGCAGTCGATACAGAGTCACGCATCTTATTCTTCAAATTTTTCAATTGCTCAACAGTTTTCGATTGTAATAATACAGCACGATGTGGATCTTTGATGTGAATATTTTGCTGATAATCTATTTCTTTCCTATACATTTGATTTGCAAGAGGTTGCTTTACTTGCTGCATGGCAGTCAATTGTACATATTCATCCTGAGGAATAACAATCATGCGAGAATAAGAACTCATAGTTTGTAGATAATCATGGGAGTTTTCAAAATATCACTTCGAAATCTAAATTCTTCCGGACACTCTTGCGTAAAGTCAATGAATAAGCAACCGTATGGTTTTTCAGTAGCTGCTTGAAAAATTTCAATTAAGGCTTTTGATCCTCTGGGTGCAACTTGTCGCGCTAAAATTTCAAATTGACTTTTATCTCGCGGATTCTTGAAAATAGCATAATAGTGTGTATTCAGGTTTCGTGTACGAGCTTCTTTTCCATCAGGAAACAAATTTTGTTTGATATAGATGATAAAGCACCTTTTATGATGTGCTGCGCGAGTGAACATATCTGTAACATCTTTTGAATTCTTACTTTCTTTTAATAAATCATCCAATACAACAACATCATTAGACTGAAGTTTATCCACTGGAATAATTCCTTCATGTCGAATAAAGTTGCGACTTTGCAATTCCTGAAACAGCGACGGTTGATAAATACCATAACACCAAATCACTCGATTGATAGGTTCCTTAAACAACTCCCTTCTTTTATCCAATAAATTCAGCGTGAAAACAGTTTTACCTGCATGAGATGGACCTGATACAGTCAGAACTTTATCGCATTGAAGTCTGAAATCCATTTTAATACTTTGAGATTCAACATTTGCATAATTAACGCTTAGACCCACAGATATTACCCAATAGGTTGCCCACGACAGGAGCTAACATTGGAAGTATTGCTGAAAGGAAACCGCCCTTTTGTGTTAGAGTTTTCCTCTTTCTTTGAAGGGTGACTTTAGGATTGGAGATGAAACGCAATTTTGTGGCATATCGCTTAAGTAACTTTCGTTGTTTTGGTGCTAATTTCTTCGTCCTCAACTTTCTGACATTAGAAATAATTTCACGAATGAATTTATCGTTAGCATGTCGTATAGCATTGTATCGCTGATTTGCTTTCATTCGTCGGAGAGCTTGAATGGCTGAAGAAAACTTTGAAGACTTTTGACTTTTACGTTTCGTCATTTTACGTTTCGCCATTTTCCGTGTTAGTCTTTGCTAAAACCTATCTTTACCACATTTGCATAGGTACTAACTATTGCGACATAAGTGACACTCGAAATGAGCAATATCACAGTTGTTACATTTGCAAAGTTGAATGCAATTACGTATGAAACAGCGTTGACAAAAAGCGTGCTTACATCTCTTGAAGATGCGCTTTTCATTTCCATCCTTTCGCTTACATACATCACAACACATAGTTTCACCGTTACTGATGTCTATAGCAAGTCTTTTTGAAGATATGAATTTGCTAGCCTTTTCTAAATAATAGACGCATGTACAGAAGGAATATACTTCGAGAGTGAGCAGACATAGCTCGAAAACCAGTTGTGCTACAATCAAGCACCACTGCATTTTCAATTTTTCTTTATGGAAAGTTGAATGTGAATATCTGAAATCGCTTCAATCACTAGACTGCTACCATGATGGTTAAATGCGTTAAGACGTTCAGCAATTTTTATCATATGTCTTTTAAAAAATTCTTCGGGGTGATCTACCACTTCCATTGAATAAGAAGCAAAATGGAAAGAGCGACTTTCCACCTCTTCCTTTCCAAAATGACTAAACTTAATTTTCTCAACCAATCGCGCCATGATAATGCTATCAGAGAATGTATTCATTAACTCTAGAAATAGAGTGCTAGCATCATCGACTACTGCTTCGATGTCGGTCTCATCTTTATGAAATTTTATCACATAATCTTGAACAGCTCCTTTTAAACTTTGCCTATGAAAATGTAATGTTCCGCAGTCATTTGAGAAAGACATGATCGCCCTTTATCTAACCCATCCATTGCATGAAAACAACAACTCTTCTCATAGTAACATTTATTGAATAATAGTAACAAGCATGCATTATAAATCAATGGTTTGAAAGAGATAAAATAGATACAGCTGGTAACTATCATACAGCGAGCAATGATAACCATACAGGACTTTGGCAGTGCTGAGGTAAGGAGGAAAGAAGCATTGGTTATGAACGTAGCTACTACAACGAACAGACAAAATAGGAACACACAAATCCTTAAAACGTTTCGTGACTTCATGATAATGTTGATTCACTCTACTATCCCAAGGTGGGAGCAAAATATCATCAATGATTAGATTGGGAAATACTTTCCTCTCCTTACCAGGATTATTACAAAAGATGCGTATAACATTGAAAGCAGCTAACCATCGTTTAAAGTCAATAAGAAGAGCACTCTCGCAAGAAAAGCCGTAGTCTTGCAAATAT
Source organism: Prostheceraeus crozeri (assembly GCA_907163375.1). Classification (NCBI taxonomy): domain Eukaryota; kingdom Metazoa; phylum Platyhelminthes; order Polycladida; family Euryleptidae; genus Prostheceraeus; species Prostheceraeus crozeri. The sequence continues at coordinate 95,438 of CAJQUW010003452.1, forward strand.
TTCAGATTAAGTCCATGAATGTGTTTTCTCGCCCATTGATCAACATTGGGATCACAGTTGGCATGTTGATGATAGACACTAACAATCTGATATGTCCAATTGTTCATAGCAATAGCACTGAGCTCCTGCACAGGTTCACCCTCACAATCCATAAAAATGATGATAGAAGCCTAAAACGGAAATTTACACATCTAAGGAAACGTTCTATAACATATTACAAAATGAAGAATTACATCGATGCTTTTCACGGCAAAATGCACAAATGATATGATGGCAACGAAGAAGTAAAATGTATCTAATAAGACCACGTCTACGACACTCAAAGCACATAAGCGAATTGTCATAGGGTAGAGTTAGGAAAGGACTAGTAATTCTCCTTCTTTGATTTGCGTTTTGAGGTAGCATTCTTCTCCGACTTGCGCTTCGTACCACTGCTGTTGAGGATTTGATCAATTATGTCGTCCACGTTGGGTGGTTTTGGAATATATAGGATGGATTCCATATGCATGGAGAGAGAGGCTATTTTATTATCCTTGTGCCGACCATAATATAGCCCATTCACTTTGAAAAGGATATCCCAAGTACCTTCTCCAAGCTCATCGCATGTGATGATTGTTGAATGATCTCCCTCCTTCTTATAGTAAGTACACCAATGTGATACCGGTAGGCAAATTTGATTACCATCCCAAATCTTTCTATAGGGAGTATCCTTGTCATCTCTCGCCTTCCACTCTTGAACAAGAGGAGTAGGAATGTCCATATTTAATGTCACGTACTCCTCAATAATATCAAGTTGGCGGCGAATGTACGGACTCACGGGGATCAGTATGTAGTCCCCATACTGATTGTGCATTATCTTGACATCCCTGGAAGGGAGCATTCCCGTTTGAAGTACTACGCTATGATCGTCATAACGCAAGACTTGTTTAAATTTACGCTGTAGCGGTGTAGGATTATGTACCTTGGTTGTTTCTTCCACTGGCCTCAGTTGTAGATGATCTGATCGGAGCGAACCTTGTAACGTTTGACCGTCATTTTGTCCTACTAGTGCAGCAGATGGAGTAGATGCCTGAAAATGAAAAAAGATTGTATTAAGTTAACGTTCAAGGGAGGAGAGGGAGGGAAGTAGCGACTTACCATTTTAGTTGGATAATAGAATAGAGAGAGAGAGAGAAAATGTGCGTCCGTCACTCGTGTGATTCAACGATGGAATGATTCTCACTATGGAAGGCTTGCTATTTATAAAGAAATGCTTGATTCTCATTGGATGATGATCCTCATTAGACAATAACATCAAGCTGATTCCAAATCTGAAATCCGTTTTCCAATCCGATGCTTCGTTTTGAAGCTACAGCCCAAAACGTCCCAAATTCTAACTCTGTCGTTTTTTCGACAATGTCCCAAAATCTTAAATGGCGTCTCACATCTAAATGAAGACAGATATGAACAAGCCGTTTGTTTCACTGAATTTGTCTCACTCTTAGCTTTCAAACGAGCTATTGCACGACAAAATCCATCCACTAGAAGCAAAATTGGAAGTTTGGCGGAGGGGGGGGACGTCAGCGAAAATTTTTTCTCTCCGATTGCTTTCAAATTCACCAAACAGATGCAGAATTTCACGCTGAATCCGAATCCGGCCTCCGTTTTCCCATCCGATGCTTCGTTTGGGCGCTACAGACCAAAACGTCCCAAATTTTAACTCTGCCAAAATTTTGAAGAAACATTTTTTCTCGCCGATTGCTTTCAAATTCACCATACCGATGCAGAATTTTACGCTGAATCCGAATCTGGCCTCCGTTTCACCATCCACGACAACCTAGACGGCCGCCCACGTCAACCTAGACGGTCGCCCACGTCAAACCAACTCACCCGAGTCTCACACTCTGTCGCTTCCGAGGGGGGGACGTCAGCGACCATTTTTCGATGGCGGCCATCTTGCGCGGTCCAGTGGTGGAGTTTTACTTACTACTTACCTTGCTCAAATAGCTTACATTCTAGACGAAGAAAAATGTTTCAGAATGTTATACCGAAGTTTGGAAAAAATACATAGTAACATTCTCTAACTTATCTTTTTGTCTAAGAAATGGATTTCTCGTAGATAATCCCGGTCTAAGATTTATAAAAAACTTTTCAGTATAGGTGTTCGAGATTGCTTTACAATTATCGTTATAGTAGTTGTAGCTAACCGTTACGCGTACTTATCACATCAATTTTTCGGATAATCAATAATCAGGCTTAGATTTGTTCTCTTCCTATCAGTGAAACGCATTCGTACAAAGAGTACCTTATAAACATTATATCTGCCATCTCATGCCAGTAACGCGCTTTGTATGTTAAGCCTATGAGTGAAAATATTATTGCGCACAGAAGATTTGTCCGTAGGCCCAAGGCGTAAATAATCTTAGATCTTGTAGGCCTACTTTGATTTTGAATAATTTTGAAAGGTTAAATATTAGCCTCATCTGCATTTTAATGACTTGCTACTAGTGCGAAACTGGCCATAAGTGGGATTGTTGCCGGCCTGTGCCTTGAGGTTGCCGGACTGGCCTGAGGTTGGACTGTTGCCGGCCGCCGAACCGGACCGGCCTGGAAATCTCGGCCGGTTTCCATCTCTGGTCTGTCTTATTAATTCCTGATAGACAGAATTTGTAGCTTTCATGATGGTAAAATAGAGTTGTTCATCTTCTATGTTGAGGCAAGAATGATAGGCCTACATATTGTAATACATCTCGTCTCCTTCAGAGACTCCTAGATTAAATCTATGACTCGGACTTTCTACAACGTAAAACCTGATATCAGTGATATATCATATACTTAAGTGGTGAGATTAAGCTGTGTGACAGATCTACATGAAATTCAAAATCGAATTTGATTGTGTGATAAAAATGTCAGTTGATTGCTTCTAGTGAATGTTAAAAATATTGTAATCCCAACAAAATCCATGTAGAAGCGCTTAGGGAGCTGTGGTGATGGCCTCAGACCCATACCCCGCATACCCACGGCAACCCTGCAAATAGGACTACGCAATTGCAATTAAGCCTGTAATTAAACTGCTTTACAGTAATCGGTAATGGTATGCAATTAATCACACTTTCCCAGTAGTAATCTGCTATATGCCTTCTTAATCTCGAAACGTTCTCGGTATTTGGAAATTTTGAACGAGATTGAGAGGCGAGATCGAGATTGAATCACTTATATTTTTGATGTTTTACATTCAAGCGAACTTGTTATTGTTCGTTTCTGACCGAGTGAACGCAACAATGTGTCATTTTCGGGACTACCGAAAGTTATATTCTTCTTACTACATTTTTCTTCACACGTAATTGAAGGTGAGTTACATTGGTACAATTTTCTGTCAATCCTCAGATATTTTACAAACAAAGTTAGGGTATGTATATGAATCAGTTCCTGGAAATATGTTCATACAGCAACAATGTCTCTGATAATACGGCTATAATAGCTATTCAATTTACAAAGGAAATTTGATACCGCATTATTTAATAAGACATGCTGTAATCATGCCGTATACGCTAAATGTGTATCTTATACACTGAACATTGTTTCTGCAATAATGCACAATTAGTGACTATCAAGTCAATCTATGCACCAAAAAGACTCTAATGGAAGCTGAGCGCACATTATCAAAGCCAATATCATGAATTTACATGCATGAATAAATCTGACATCGAATATCATTATTAGGAAATTTCTAAACAGAGCAAGAAACGTACATTATTTAAGCAAAAAATTCTAACAGGACTTGATTTTAAAACACGCCGTGTTTTTTTAACAGTAGAAAGAAGTCTGTAAGATAAATCATGCATAATTTGTTAAAGTTGCAAAAAGTATATATAGTATGAGCAATCAAAACCTTGTTGAATGCTATCAGAACAAATGTACAAAAACGAATGAAGTAAAATGCATCGCAAATGCGACGCCATCACATATCGCAACTGCTTTCTATCTCGAGTAATAGGAAATTAGATTTCAGATAATACCACCTTGTGGAGTCATAATGAATAAAACGTCACCAGAGGATAATTATTGCGTAAAAGCATTTGCCTTAAGTTTCGTACCCCTTGCACGAAAAGTGTGCCCTTTTTATAATAGGAACACAGTCTCAAAAGTTGATCCGGTCTCCAAACGATCATTAGAACAGAGAAAATATGAGTTGAAAAACTTACTTAATCAGGTGAGTGTAAAATGTGTAGATAATAAAAATGCACAAGTGTAGAAAAATATCCGTGAATGATTATTGATCTGATAGACACTTTAACGTGATACGATCGGATTCAGACCCGCTAATTATCCGCAATTCAGGATGATAAGTAATATGTGTTAGCTCATCTGCATTTAATCTCTTATCACCAACGTCGATTAAGTATTGATGCATGTCAGCCATACATCATGAAAGATATACATGTGAAAACAGGACGTGACGTAGGCCTGCACAGCATGACAACAGAACGGTATGACAACATCCGCTTCATCATAACTTCGCCGTTGTACGTGTTGCAGGATCCAATAATACGCGGCTGCAGCTATAGGAATCTTACTCAGGATGCTTTCAACTCATTCTGCGACGAGGGATTGACATCTCAGTCTCATGAGCAGACACGAGAAAGTGCGGTTCCTCACTTGCTTTGATACTTTGCCGCTGACTTCGACAAAAGCTGAATCAAACAAATGAATCACATAAGGTTGGATCTTGAGTCAATCGTAGGGTAGGCCTACCCAAGTTTCTCTGTGTGCTGACTACAAGATCCTGGGGATACAGACCACTACTAGAGAGAAAATATAATTAAATTGATCATGACAGAATACTTACATATAGTTCCGTGTGCCCTTGAAATGTTGAAACTGTGATTTGAAAGCGGAGGGACGGCACGCACGGATGTTGTATGCCCGTATGGTGTTGTAATTGCAACACTTGCTTCTTTTGCAGTAAAAATCAAGCACTTTGTCAGAATTAGTTGTCTCAGACTGATGATTAGACAGGATTCCTCCACCCTGACATGAAATGCAGGCGATTATCAATATGGTCATTATTCAACTCCATCAAGCAATATCTAAAGTTAATTGATATTACATTGAATCGGCTACTAAACGCTTCGCGCAAATTTTGAGTATGAGATATTTTGAGACAAGACGTCTGAGAGATTTATTGTTTTGAATTATCGAAGTCCCTAGTTTCCAAGATGTAGAGGCACCGGCTGCATGCGCACATGCACATAACTTTATATATTTGATAGAAGTATTTTGTAAATTTTGGCATGAAGTACTACTTCTCCGGATCGCGTTGTTTTAGCAGAATGAAATGCTTCATTCAGTAGCTAATTTCCTTCTTCTGTAAAGGGTCAATATCATTTATTCTCTTGAGGAGCAATTTTGATCGTCTCAAGTGCCGAGGACTCTGGCGAAACTGCCGAGTTGGCACACTTTCAATGTAAATAGGACGGGCACACCTCGCCCTTGGCGCAGCTAGGCTGCTTATCATTTGCACAGCGTTCGGCAGTTGAATGAAAATAATGACGGGGATGACAATCCTCCGTCTTCAGCAGGTTGATGGACATCAGCACTGCGCAATGAAAAATGACAAAAAGTTTATTCCATTCAAATGAAATTCTTCCATGAAAATTACCAATATCCATCGTCTACAATGGAAAAACATGATAAAAGCTGCGGATGAAGCAATTTGTCTCCTATGTCTGATAGGTTTACTGTTTTCAAATATAAAGAGGTGGAGCCGATAATTGCTTGTCTGTCGTGAAGCAATACGTCGCGTGAGAAGAAGATAACGAGACGAAAATATTGAGTAAAGAGTTTAAAACAGAGATGATAATGGGTCCATCTTGGACTCCGAGTCAGACCCAAGTGATGCCAAGACCCTCAGGGCCAGATCCAACCCAGATCCGGTTGAAATTATACAATGAAGGAGGGAGCATCACACGAAGTTTCACAGGTTGTTTCACTTTTCTGGCTCGCTATTTGAACACCTTTATCAAAGTTTCAATTTGAACTACTTTATCAAGACATTGACGCCATCTGCGTGATGTCCAAGCATGTGGACCCATAGAGTAGGAAGTGTCGACCAAAGATATTTAATTGTTTAAATGGGCTAGATGAGAAATAGATGCTTAAATTTGAACCCATTTTAGTACGGTGCTTATCGTGGCAAAAAAGCATTACGGCAATGGGACGAAATTGCTGTTTTATCAGGTGTACGGTGTAAAATGCGACAAAAAGCCTTGGAGATGGCACATGATGTAACGCATAATTCACTGATATTATACGATAAGTTTCAAGATATTTCGTTCAGTAGTTTCTCTGAAAAAAATTGTTAAAGATGAGACCGGTAATACAGCAATTTAATGCAGTACTATCAATTTGGAAGAAAAAATATTCAGATGAAGACTGATGCGGTATAACTTGATAAACACAAAACTCCCTCTGTAGAATTCATGACATAAGCAATTTCAGTGAGAATCCGAATATCACCCTGAGAAATTGGCTATTAATAGGGCTCACCCATGTCAACAACGCTCTTCGAGTTATTCACTAGGCTGAAACAACAATATGTAGGCCTATTACAAATAATTAGCAGAGGGCATTTCAAGGCCAACTGGAATCGATCGTCGCATGTCTGTCATTGTCAAAGATGTTATCAATGTGCATCTTATAAGATACATATTTTGGTATATGTTGTTTGTTTTTATTTGCTTTAAGCCAATTTTATATCAAATTTTCTGATAGTTCATATTTATTTTTTCTGTTGTATCATGTAATTTCTTACCACAAAATTGTATTCACACGTACGTTAGATTATTTCCAAGCTTGGCATTCGCGCGTGGCCGGGGCCGGTGTACGTTTGGGCACAGTAACGATATACGTGTACAACCATAGCCAGGTACTGGACTTATTACAAAGAAGCAATCTGGCTGAATGATCACAAGTAAAGGCGTGATTCATTATTCTGCTCAGAGAAGTCATTTAGTCATGTATCTGGTGAATCGTAAGTGAACTTCACTCTGCTTTCATCTAAAACTGAAACAATTGGTTTTCATTTGTATTATTCCTATATAGCATGCACTCTTCAGATTAAAGAATCAACATAACATAATACAATAAAGTCTAATTGAAAGAATTGTGTCAGCAGTGCTCTTATTTACATCTGAAGACGCTTTTGCAGGACATTTGAAAAAGTAGAATGTTGCACTCTTAGGGCCTATTTGTTGCAATTCGGACGCTGCTTTTAGAGATATAGAAATTTCTTGATTTATTATTAAAGTGCGTTTTAGTTCTGGAATTACTGAAAAGAGGCAATAGAGAGGAATATTTGTTGCTCGCTTACAAATATTTTCAAATTCATGCATTATCAGCTGACTTTCACTGGTTTCGTTGCACATAAGGTAAAAACACGTCTATTTCCTATCTAGCCCTTTATAATATTAAATATCTTTGGTTTCGACTTAAAAAAGTATCTGTATACAGTGAAAATTTTTATATGAAAAGATTCAGTTTTTTGAGATTACGCTCCCGTGGTCCAAAAAATTATTTGAGCAGTTTCAAAAATGTCAAAATTTTGCCAATTTAAATACTACCGAGATGACTCCCCGTTGTAAGTAGTATAAAGCAAGTTGGATATCAAAGGAATGAATATTTACTAATAATCATCCTAAGCGGAAATCAAGCTGATTATCAAGAAAATCTAATGAACGGCATTATAATGGAAGTCTTCATGAAAAAACGCGATCTTATCCGTGTTTTCTTGGCTGAAATTTCAAGCTTTTACTTGACTTTTCACCGGCATGATTTCATGATTCACTAAATTCATGTCTTATTTCTTGAATCTGAATAATGATGTGGACCCATTTATATCTCTCAAAATTAATTGCAATCATTGTCTTTGATTATGTGATTTTGCTCTACCAGTGGCAGGTGGCTTATGATCACGCTTAAGAAGATTCTCTTGAGGTTCAGCATGAAAGCAATAGCAGCTCATCGAGTTGCTTATTTTACAAACATTGCCTCTCCAAGGCTGTCATGACACGGACGATCTATAAAATAATATCATTTCCTTCTGCTTTATGCCATCATGATCAGTCAATTCCGTTGTCATTTCTTCAAAACTGCATAAATGTGCATATCTCACATCTGGAAACAATTCCGACTGTATGTCCTTTGAGTTCATTTAATAAATTCGAAAGTGTATACACATTGGGGATTTAATAAATGCGGAGCTACCACTCTACCTAACATATTTACTCTATGTGTGGACCTTTCTTGCCGAGATTTGTCTTGAGTTGCCTCACTGCCTATTCGCAATTTTCAAAAATTATTGTATAGAAAACCACATTTGATACCTCTTCATTTGCAAAACCTTCCATCGCGAGAGGTGAAAGTTCAATTATGGGACTTTGGCCTTTACAGAGAGAGTGTAGAATCTAACTTCTTCCTATGATCCTATGCTTCTTCATGTAGCGGACCAGGAAAGTAAAACACCCTAAGATGATTTGATGATGAATAACATGCTAGATGCACGAAATTGTCAATTAACAACAATGAAATTAAATAAACCATAGATCAACTTGCCATGCAAAAGATGTGCGGCTGGTAGGATTCGAACCTACGACTAAGGTTAACTAGGCCTGTGCTCTACCAACTGAGCTACGAGCCACTTATGCGACAGTGTCAGGATCAAACCCTCACCACCACACATCAGTTGTCATAGCAATTTTAATCAATAAATAAATAACTCGTCACAATTGTGACGAACAAAGAAGCATGAGATTACTGTCAAATTTCCGGTCATTTACATGTATGTGCTGGCATGCGGACGCGGTAGGCCTATATATGCCTATGAGAAAATAATATCGTATCCACAATATAAGAGAAGTATACCGTATTGAATATAATATAGGCATACTACTAGCTATTTGATGATTCATAATGTCGTTTTACGTTTTCTATAAGCGACCCTGGGACTAAATTTTAAACGGCATCATAAATTTGTGCAATCTAGTGATCTTCATTAAGCTTAATTAATAGGATTAATAGACGTTTGTGAAGTTTGCACCGCCTCTCAATGCACTATCTAGTGCATTATCTACTGATTTCTGCATTGATAGCATATTCTAAAGTTATAGAATATCTAGAATGTGATGCAACCTAAGTTTAAACAAATCTCGCAGTAAAGTGAGAGTCATCAGCTGTAGATGTTTTTGGACACTTTTTGAAAAAATTTCCTAATTTTGATTAATTCTCAAAAATTAAATTTTTTGGCTGAATTTCTGAAAAAGCTCCATATATTTTTTGTGATTTTCTGAAAAATTAGTTTTATAGTTTTCTGATTCAAAGAAATAGACTATTTAAAGAACTCAATACAATTTCTGAAAAATCAAAATTTCAAAACGACTTGATGAAACACATTTCTTAATTACCGTGCATTCAGTTCCCTCCTGTCTCCACGCATTGAGTTATGAGTTAATTGCATCGAATGAGAGACAAAATTAGAACACTTCCGACTACGAATTTGGCTCAATAAGCAACCATCAAGCTTTAGGTGAGGATCACACGAGCTACGTCCTATGCAATTTCTTCTCTAGATATTTGATCGACAAATTAACTGTAAGACAAGCATCAACTCAAACCAGATAATTAAAAATGACCATGATTATTAACACATGAAAGTGTTCATTTTCCCTTGGGCTTCTACGAGTATGTTGAACGACAGCAATGTTGGATTTAGCAGACTCACAACCAATCATCTCTTGTCTAAAATCGGCCATATTCATCAATTACACTGCATGGATAAAATTCTGATGAAACAATAGCATATCAGGCTTCTGCTTTCACTATTGTCAAGTGATTGATCAACAAATCTTGCTGTGATTCCGATAGAGTATTTTAGATAAATGTTTATTTTTCTCTCAAGTCATTGTTTCAAAGCTTCGTAAGCTATTAAATGATCATTATTGATGATTAAATGCAAATTAAGTATAGACAAATTCGCTTAATTTAGAAAGAAGCAGGCTTAAAGAGATGACATTCGCAGCCTGCGTACAATACTCCCTGACCGGGTTATAAAAAATCAGAAGCGCATGTTTTTCATGCTTTGAAATTACTTACAAACAACAAACAAAAAGGTGATGAGAGACTATTATGTTTCATGAATTTAAATGAGGGAATATATTTACAAAGATGGGATGAAATAAATGACCATGAAAGCATGTTTCGCTTTTCTGGAATGAGAGAACGAAAATATAAGGAATAATGTTTTTCATCGAAGTAATTTTTCAAAACTTCCATCAGATGATTTCTGCAACTTATAAACATCAGTGTGAAAATTTGCACGAACATCAGAAAAATATACAGACGAATATACAGAAAAATATGTAGACGGATGAACGCGATGACCTATAAATTTATTGAATGTTTGTAATCAAGATGCGCTTAGAAAATTATTAAAACCTACACCTAATTAATAAGACGTCCGGAAGTAAAGAATACACGTGCATACATGTGCGAGAAGCATTTAGCATTACGAGTGTATAAGCAAGAAGATTAAAATGTCGATTTAGTGATTATTACTTATATCATAAACTAGATCAAACTCAATTTGTATTTTTGCGCATAACGGTAGGAAGGCTTTCATACGAAAGGCAACGACTGAAATATCTTTATTCAATTACTAAAGTTATTTCCATGCTAAATGTCAGATAAAATAAATCATCATTTGTTTCAAGTGTGTAGCCCTGAATTACTTGTCTCTCAATTTTGAGTAGCTGATTATGTGCCACTCATTAGTTTTTCCCAAATTCGGCCTCCTTCACTTGCCCAGCAAAAGTGGTTGTGCTGGGTTTGGAGTGATTTGCATTTGAACTTTGAATTGAGTTTTGCGAGTGAAGGAGGCCGACTTTAATGAAATTGATGAGTTGCACATAATCAGCGACTACAAATTATATCAGCAAAACATGCATTTCACGACTGGCATACTCGACATAAAAAGTAAAATATGGTTGCGCTGGCTTGTATTGAACTGAGCTTCAGAAACACGCATTTCAGGACTGGCACACACGACCGAAAAACAAAAGATGGTTGTGCTTGCTCGCATTCATCTGAGCTTCTGATATCTAGGCCTATGTACATGGTGAGAAATCATGTGCTTTTGAAGAATGATATTTTCTGATTTAGCGAGTGAAGCTACAAATGTTTGATCGATTCGGATGAATATTGACTTGGCACACCCGCTAGTGTGAATTACTGTATTTAGTTCAAAATGGCGTGGGTAATGATTGACATTTATTTGAAAATTTGTTGCGCAGACTTCACACCTTCGAATAACCTTTTTTTAAATTTGACTTCTTCATGAAGATTGATTGCTTTCATAATTGTATTTCAGGATGCCGGTTTCAGTGCGTCATACACGTACCATCATCAGTGAAAATAACAAAGAACAATGGATGCACATTTTATACATGGATGAATTACATGAACAGATGATGATGAAATAATGATGCAGACGAACAAAATGACAATATTTACAATAAAAACAACATCGGTTCCGACTTTAAATTGTTGTTCATTAGTACTTTTGTGCTAGATTTGATTAGAAGTGTATCTGAACTTTTTGTATGGAATGTTTGTAATAATATTTCAAAGTTTTGTTCTGTTGGTATGTGTATCTATGTAATGACATTTCTGATGATGGTCTGCCTTTTAGATGTTCTTTTATGCGTGTGAGTCTCTCCGATGTAGCATTCTTGACAATGTTCACAGTCATATTGATAAACAAGAGAAGTGCGCTCGTTAAATGGGACATTATCCTTGTATTGGCAAATATTCTGCGTTTTATAAGTCGTGTAGGCAATTTTTATTTTCGATTCTTTCAATACTCCATTTATGCTTCGAATTTTCCTATTTATTTATTTGTACGATTCTTCAACAATAGGTAATTTCCAGAAAACATTCACTTTCTCTTCATCTGAATCTTTATTTGCTTTTACCTTTTCGAATATTTTTGAATATATTTTGTACAGTATGTAATTTCTGATGTAACAATTTTTCTTAGATAGGCGCTGAACAAACTGTTTGTTTTCATCACGTTTTCGGGACTCAGTAGGTATTTTTTGGGTGTGGACATAGAGGACCTTGATAGCATTGTGTTTGTAAACAAAAAATACATTTTGTAGAAAAAGTTTGTGGTACAAAGGCTTTCAAAATTTCAAGAAGCCATTCAGAAATGTTTTTACAATATGCATCATGCATGGAGAGAATGGTCTTAGTGGTGGGTTGGTCACACTTTTGTGAATTTCGGGGAGTCCGTACATTCGGCTTGGAATGCAACCGGTGCTTCGAAGACGTTTGTAAAGTTCATCACTTATCTCACGGTCATTCTTCAATTTTGACAGTTTTCGATTTGTTTGTTCTTCCTTTGCAATAAAGACGCTTTTCTTCTCTTCATCAATTTCTTTGAATTTTGATGTATTCAGAATCTCCATCATTTTCATCACATAATTGATATAAAAGGAATTATCTTTGCATAATGACTTCAAGGATTTCAAAATTTCGTTGAACTTCCTCGGAACTTTTGTTTTCCTCTTCGTGATTGATCGTATTATGGATTTGAAAGCATGTTTGACTTCCTCTTCTTCGTCCGGATCGAGCTGTTCTATACTTTTGACGTTGCGATAAGTAGCCTCCGCCTCGTTTTTGACCTTCGTTGCGTTTGGTGGATTAGGCCAGCACATTCCGATCCCGTTGCGAAGTGCTTCTTCTTCCAGTGGAGTAAGTTGTCGATTTGACAGATTGAAGATTGACGTTCTATCGGGCAAGCTTGATTCTTGAGCCTGAGCGTTTTGCAATCGAAGATCTTGTAGTTTCTTCTCATGTGTCCGCTTGGTTTTTAGAATTGCACCATGATTGTTAGCTGCGGCTAGGGCTCGAAGGATGGTCTGAAGATCTTGGTTTGCTTCTTCAAATAATGCAAGTCGGTTGTCAGTGTCTTTGTACTTATATACTTCAGTATTCTCTTGATGTACCTTTTTTAGAGTATTACGTTGTCCATGTTTGAGGAGGTGATGAGGATGTTTCAACTCTCTTGGTAATCGGCATCTTAAGAAATTTGGAATGAGATTGTGCTTTAAGCATTCAGCAGTAAATTCGCTGTGCAGCAACGCTTTCTCCGTAAGATAATGAGCTGCAAACTTGCTGGAGAGTAAAGAAAGATAATACTTTCATATATACACCAAACATAGCTTATAGTCCTGAAAGTTACAAACGCAATGCTATCAAGGTCCTCTATGTCCACACCCAAAAAATACCTACTGAGTCCCGAAAACGTGATGAAAACAAACAGTTTGTTCAGCGCCTATCTAAGAAAAATTGTTACATCAGAAATTACATACTGTACAAAATATATTCAAAAATATTCGAAAAGGTAAAAGCAAATAAAGATTCAGATGAAGAGAAAGTGAATGTTTTCTGGAAATTACCTATTGTTGAAGAATCGTACAAATAAATAAATAGGAAAATTCGAAGCATAAATGGAGTATTGAAAGAATCGAAAATAAAAATTGCCTACACGACTTATAAAACGCAGAATATTTGCCAATACAAGGATAATGTCCCATTTAACGAGCGCACTTCTCTTGTTTATCAATATGACTGTGAACATTGTCAAGAATGCTACATCGGAGAGACTCACACGCATAAAAGAACATCTAAAAGGCAGACCATCATCAGAAATGTCATTACATAGATACACATACCAACAGAACAAAACTTTGAAATATTATTACAAACATTCCATACAAAAAGTTCAGATACACTTCTAATCAAATCTAGCACAAAAGTACTAATGAACAACAATTTAAAGTCGGAACCGATGTTGTTTTTATTGTAAATATTGTCATTTTGTTCGTCTGTATCATTATTTCATCATCATCTGTTCATGTAATTCATCCATGTATAAAATGTGCATCCATTGTTCTTTGTTATTTTCACTGATGATGGTACGTGTATGACGCACTGAAACCGGCATCCTGAAATACAATTATGAAATCACTGAGGCGACTTTCTGCAAATGCGATCAATCATCTGCCGCCAAATGATTGCTTTCGCTAAGTTTCTTCCGTGGCACATAATTAGACATTGATATTACATCATTTGTAATGGATTTGTGGCTTGATATGTTGATATTTTTGAAAGTTATAAAAATTTGTTGCGCTGACCTCACAGCGCAAGCTACTTGAAATTTGATTTGCGTTTTCGGGCCAATGAAGGCTGAATTTCTTTAAAAAGTGTAACGAGAAATGATGAGCGATCCCAAGTTGTGTGGTTGAGGCAATTTTTGGGAGTGACGCAGTCGAAATAAAAATGGTTGCGCTAATTTCACACACATGAGGCAGCCTCACAATCGGAATATCAAGCAGCCAACATGATTTCTGAAGAAAGTAGTAGTAACAATGCTAAAATTTCGTTATTTGCAAGACGTTTTGCAGCTACGATCAGACTTGTGTTGTAATTGTAATTGCTTTACATGCACTGTAATACACTGTGTAATGATTACTAAATGTAATTAATCACATTTTCAGATGAGTAATTTAAGCTGCAATTACATTTTTATACATGTAATTGAGATGTAATTCTATTACTGTACGGTCAGCTCTACTCATCAACACATAATTCAAATTCCCTTACTTTCCTCGTCGATAATGATCCTCCACTTGCTTTCTCGACTGATCCTCCAGCTACTGCCCCATCTGATCCTCCACCTAGTGTCTCAACTGATCGTCCAGCTACTGCCCCAACTGATCCTCCAGCTACTGTCTCAACTGATCGTCCAGCTACTATCTCAACTGATCCTCCAGCTACTGTCTTGACTGATCCTCCAGCTACTGTCTTGACTGATCCTCCACATGTGTCTCAACTGATCCTCCAGCTACTGCCCCAACTGATCCTCCAGCTACTATCTCAACTGATCCTCCAGCTACTGTCTTGACTGATCCTCCAGCTACTGTCTTGACTGATCCTCCACATGTGTCTCAAACTGATCCTCCACCTACTGTCTCAATTGATCCTCCACCTACTGTCTCAATTGATCCTCCACCTACTGTCTCAATTGATCCTCCACCTACTGTCTCGACTGATCCTCCAGCTACTGTCTCAACTGATCCTCCACCTACTGTCTCGGCGGCATGTGCAGCCGAATGTAAATGATTCACCACACGACGTAGCTCATCTTTCCCATTGCTCCATTTACTATTGGTAGACGACCATTACCAGAAAGACTGAAGAAATATTTTGCTGAAGAAGGTTGGGATACACCCTTTAAGCCATTTGGGACAGAAGATGATGAAAGCTCAGCAACATATCACTATACCTTGACCCAGTGATTTACGCTCAAATGTTGTATGTAATAGTAGTCCAGGAAATCGAAAATGTAAGAACTTGTCTGGAAGATTCAGTCACATGCAATACAAGTCAAAGGCAATGTGGATCGTTAACAATTGGATAATAAGCTTGTAACAGCGTCTTATCTCCCATCTGAAAGTGTAGAGCTGGAGATCTCTGAGCCCTATGAAAGTTGAGCAAAAGATTGTTTGAGAGTGTAAGAACTGTCATGGATGCAATCAGACTCAGTATTAATTAAATCCCCTTCGTGTATACAGCTTCGATTTTATTAAATGAACTCGAATGACACCCATTACCACATGTGAGATATACAAATTTTTTTGCACTTTTGGAGAAATTTACATCAATTTTACTGATCGTGATGGTAAAACAGAAGGAATAACAGTATTTAATAAGTCATCCGTGTCATGTAAACATTGGAGAGGCAATATCAGAGTAGGTATACATGTATATATAGGTAGAGTGTCGACTCAAAAAAGTATCTGTATACAGTGAAAATTTTTATATGAAAAGATTCAGTTTCTTGTGGAGATTACGCTGCTGTGGTCCAAAAAATTATTTGAACAGTTCTAAAAAAAGTCAAAATTTTGACAATTCATATATATATATACTATCGAGATGACTCCTCTATGTAAGTAGTATGCAACAAGTTGGATATCAAAAGTAATGAATATTTGCTAATAAGTATCCTAACTAAGCGAAAATTAAGGTGATTATCACGGGAATTCCATGATCCGTTTGATAATGGAAATCCTCATGAAAAAGTCGACATCCTATTCTGCTTTCCTGGTTGAAATTTCATATTTCTAATTCATGAAAGCAATAGCAGGTCATGGAGTTGCCAATTAAAAAATATCACCTCTCCAAGACTGTCATGACACGGACAATCTGCAAATGAATATCATTTGCTTCTGCTTTGCTATCATGATCACTCAATTCCGTTGTAATTTCTGCAAAACTGCAAAAATTTGCATATCTCACATTTGGTGACAATACCACCTGCATCTCCCTTGAGTTCATATAATAAAATCGAAAGTGTTTACACATTGAGGATTTATAAATGCGGAGTTACCACTCTACCTTACATACTTACTCTATGGGCAGTTGGCTAAATTAGCGATTCGATGAGTTACTATCAATTTAACCCTTAACAAGCCAACGTCTAAACCAACTTGCCTGGACCAAGGTCGATCATTTTGACCGAACTTCAATATTTCCTATTTTAATCGCTTGAATGATTGAAGCATTGTTCCATGTTGGTCTTTCCCACATCCTTGTACAAAAGCACTTCAGTTTACCAAATTTCAGAAGCTTGCAATGACTTGAGTTATATTTTTGAAGCATTCGCATGAAAATAACAAAAAAGGATTTTCAAAGATATTGATGATCATTCACTACATGTAATCTTACTATAGAGCATGCGATAGATCCAACTAGATAGATGCCTTTTACCGCTGGAGGTTTACAAAATTTGGAGCGCCGTTCGTGCATCCTTTCCACATTCCTAGCACCCTTGTCGGAGACCCTACTACACAATGAGCAGAATAGATTTTGCTCACGAATGTAATTTTCGGAGCTGTAGCTTTCAGATGTTCACGTAGCGTTTTCGTCCTCTGTGTATTTCTATAATTTTCACTCAGGTCTATATCTCATTATATTTGCCATCTTACAACCATAGACTTCCCCTCTTCTTCACAAGCAATGTTGCATTGAAAACGAAAGTTTCATCGTCACTGGTCAAGTCGACGTCATGAACTGGAAGCTTTGTCAACGGTCGCACTAATCGGTCGCATACGCATTGATAAATAGGATTAATCATCCGAGATTGCATGGCTGATTCAGTTACTCAAAACATGTATTAAAAGTCTCGGAGCGGCAAGTCCTTGTAGTGAGCCGATTTTAAACAACAATCAAATGATGTAAGAGGTCGGTCATTTTGACCGACGTCGGCCTGTTAAGGGTTAATGCTTAGCCTTATCAATAAGAGTATTTTCTTGAGCGTGTCATATCACAAGCTACCTGCCATTGGAAGAGCAAAATAAACTAATCACAGACAATGATCACTATTAACTATTCACTATTAACTCCCCCGGTTTGACCCACATAGAAATCACCACACGACTTGCATCTGAGTACATAGATCACATTACTGGATGTGCAGCTTAGATTTCTGTTAATTGTAAAGGTTTTGGTGCCATTGAACTCCTCTGAATGAACGTTGTAATTGACTTCATTTCATTTCTATGTACAACAATGTATATATCTTGTTTGTTTTAAGTTCAAATACATTTCCCATGAGTAGCCTGCAAGCCAGGCAGAAACCGGTCGGGAAGTAATGACTTTTCTTTGAGTCTTTTCATTTATGGTATTATTTCATTTTGATTCATTTTCCTATTTTGATATATATACATATATATATATATATATATATATTCTTGCATGTTTCATTAAATATAATATCACAATCAATCTTGTTAATTTTCAAATAATGATTTTCCATAGTTCTAAAAAGTTTCTTTTCTTCATTTGTTAAAAACTTCAAAATACATTTTGAAAGCCATTTAATTGGAATCATACCAGTACTTCGGACTGTCACGGAGTCCATCTTCAGGGTAATTGAATTTGCTGAATGTACATTGATCATATTAGGGAAAAAGCTAGGAAATATAAACCATGCATGTACAAAATTGTGAGAAGGATATCGAAAATGGAATAGAAATGGTCAACATTGGAAGAACATAAGTAGTAAGTAAAACTCCACTTCTGGATGATGGCCGCCGTCGAAAAAGTCGCTGACGTCCCCCCCCCTCCTGTCCGTCGAGTCGGTCGTGGTGTGCCGCCGTGTTGCTTCGAGTCTGACGTCCCCTCTGGCCGTCCGTCGTAGCGCGCGGTGATGTGCTCTCCAGGTTGGCGTGGTGTGCCGGCCAGGTTGGGAGGGTGGACTGTCGTAGCTCACCTGAAAAAATCCTAAGTGTCAGAGTGGTTTTGTATGGGTAAAATTTTGAAAATTTTCCAAAGTGTGGCATTTCGACCTGGGACCCTCACCAAAGTTTGTTTCATCAAATTTCACTGACCCCCCCCCCCGACAGCAATCTTCTAACTTTGGTTCTAGTGGACGGATTTTGTCTTACAGCTACTCGTTTGAAAGAGGAGAAAAAACTGCTCGACGACATTTTTGTTGCGAGTCAATCGGACCAGCCGTTCAAAAGTTAGAGCTGTTACAAGATTTTAGGTCGGAGCTCACCTGAAAAAATCCTAAGTGTCAGAGTGACTTTGTATGGACAAAATATTGAAAATTTTCCAAAGTGTGGCATTTCGACCTGGGACCCTCACCAAAGTTTGTTTCATCAAATTTCACTGACCCCCCCCCCCGACAGCAATCTTCTAACTTTGGTTCTAGTGGACGGATTTTGTCTTACAGCTACTCGTTTGAAAGAGGAGAAAAAACTGCTCGACGACATTTTTGTTGCGAGTCAATCGGACCAGCCGTTCAAAAGTTAGAGCTGTTACAAGATTTTAGGTCGGAGCTCACCTGAAAAAATCCTAAGTGTCAGAGTGACTTTGTATGGACAAAATTTTGAAAATTTTCCAAAGTGTCGCATTTCGACCTGGGACCCTGACCAAAGTTTGTTTCATCAAATTTCTCCGAACGGTGGGGGGAGGGGGGAGGTCAGTGAAATTTGATGAAAAACCTTTTGGTGAAGGTCCCAGGTCGAAATTCGGAAGTTTTAAATTTTTCAAAATTTTCACCACACTGGAGCTCCCACACTTAGGAATTTTTTCACTTGTGGCATGTTACATAGCCATGTGCTGACCGACCAACTTCCCGTAATCACATGAGAATGGTTGAGGTGTCATATGATAGAAAATGATGAGACGAATCGTTTGCAACAAACCGCATGTCGCTACGATGAATACTTTCGGAGATAGAGCCATTTTAAGTTTTCTTCCGAGCATATATAAACCCCGGCAACGTAAGTCTGATCACGTCATCGAAAGACGAGGTAAGCGACGGTCGTCGCTCTGAGCTCCCGATATCGGGTGTTTCAAAGGACTCTATCTTTTGAAGTAGGCAAGCTATCTTCTTACTTCAAAGTTTGTGTGATAGAGTTTGATAGTGTCTTTACTACTGACAAAATTTTTTAAAAGTAGTATGAGTAGTAAAATGCGGAATTTTTTAAAAATTCTTAATTTTCAGTTTTTTCAAAGTTTTAACATGTAGACTAAGGTTTCAAGTATGCTGAGTTAGAATCTGCTATCAGATTTGAAATTTAACTAAGTCTAAGGCAGCTTTGAGGGGTTAGATCCCAGCTACTGATCACTACCTTTGACTCGGCGTTGCTGTTACCACTTCGGGGCAGTGACAATGATGTCTTCAGCTGTAAATAGCGGGTATCGGGGAAGATCTCTCACTTCCCTAGTGATCAGTACAAGGCCTTCGGGCTGTCGACGGGATCGAGTGCCACTCACTACACTCAAATCTATCATTCCTCACTAAATGTAATGCTTTAGGAATATGACTGTACTACATGATTCCAAACTTATACAAATTTCATTATCTTACAGTTAACAAGAAATCTCAGGCATGGCAAACGATAAGAACCGTAAATTTCATATCAAAATGTGTACCTGTGGGCGAATAAATCGCAGTGCGGACGCCAAGGCGCACGTGAAGAAGGCGGGCACCGGCCACATGATTATCTTGAATAGGTTGCGTGTGTAAAGTGTAGAGTGTTGAAGGGTGATGAGGATGAGGCGCGTTTTTACAGAGTGCATGCTGACCGTAGTGGAGGTTTGGTGAATGACTTGCGATTCACGCAGTTGATTGTGGAAGAGAGGGAGCGAATGTTGGCGATAGAGCGAGAGGGCAAGGTTGAGAATGTTGTTGAGAATGATGAGTTGGCGAGAGCAGTTGCTTCGTTGGAGGCTGAGATTGGGCGAAAGAGAGTGCTTGAGAGTGATGATGAGGATGATGTGGATTTAGATAGGGAGCGTGTGAGGAAGTTGAGCTCTTCGTCGTCGGAGGTGTCAAACATTGTCATCACCGACCCCCCGCAGAGCTCATCTTCCCCAAAAGTGAAGAGTGGTGGGATTCGTAAGAAGTCGGCGAGGTGGTTGAAGGATGAAGAGAAGAAGCATGTATCGCAGCAGATGGCGCATGATTTGTTGGTGAATAAGTATGAGAGTTTGAAGAAGGTGAAGGATGAAGTCGTGAAGGAGTTGGATGAGTTGAAAAAGAAGGAACTGAAGTCGAAGGAGGTAGCGGATGAGAATATTCGAATGAGGCGTAGTGTGACTGATTTGAAGAATAAGACGCGAGAGTTGAAAGAGAAGAATGATGACTGTGAGAAGAGGGCGAGTGCTGCGGAGAGAAGAATGAGAGATGCAGAAGCGAAGTTTGAGGAGATGATGAAGGAGATGAGTGTGTTGAGAGCGAGGAATGTTGAGTTGGAGAGGACTGTGGCTCGGCGGGGTGATGAGAGGCAGGCGTTTGAGAAGTTGGAGCGCATGAGGGATGAGTGGAATCGTGTGAATGAGGATAGTTTGTTTGAGTTTCACATCCCTATTCGGGATAATCATTTGGACGGTGAAGTACTCGTCAACCAAAGTCTGGACGAGTCAATAATTTGCTATAACGGCCATCCAACCAAAAAATGTCTCCATGCCAGCCTGAGAATGCGCGGCCATCTCCACAAATTTTCTGTCAGGAAGCGCGCGAGATTACCTAAGGATGGCTAACCTGGTAAGTGAAAAGTAAATAAGATAGTATATCCTATTCTAATACATATCATTTTCATTGCAGATCTTTGCCCGCCTTCACCAACCCATCAATTCACTCCCGAAAACGAACCATCGGCTCTCTTAAGGGCCACCTAGGGGCAAGACATGATAGAACCTCCACGCGGTTTGCCCTGAGCAGTCTTCGGACTGGCGAATACTATCATTAAGTTGAATCTGCTATCAGTCAACTTGAACGTTGCGTCGCGTTAGAGGGGTATATAAACCACTGCCTCTCATTTCATTTCATTTCAATCATGCAGACGCCGAACAGTCAAGTCAGCTTTAAGGCCGCGAAATTTATTTGAGGAATTTGTCAGGCTAGAGGAGCAAGACAGAGTCCACAATAATCTTGCTCGGATTGGCAATCCGATGACAGCAACTGTTGTCAATCCAACGGAATGGCGCTACATTCCACTTTTCAGCCACGTGCCAATTAGCTTGGAAGTCGACACTGCTACCAAAGAGAGAGTCAAAGACTCTCTCAGCAGAATTGGTAGGGTGTAAGATGACGTTACTCCCGAGAACGAACCAACGGCTCTCTTAAGGGACTCCGAATACCACCGGCATCCGAAAGGTGCCAGATGCACCACGGCTTAGGCGGCACAGGGTCTATGACAACCTAACCGTCATACCCATTGACTATTCCAGCCAATAGTCAACTTAAATTCACACCCCGAGAATGAACCATCGGCTCTCTTAAGGGCCACCATGGGGCAAGACATGATAGAACCTCCTCGCGGTTTGCCCTGGGCAGTCTTCAGACTGGCGAATACTATCATTAAGTTGAATCTGCTATCAGTCAACTTGAACGTTGCAAATGAAGTTCGGTGTAATACTTCCTTTCGACGGGTGTTCCTGTCAAGGGCGGCGGTGAAAGTCATAGCTATGTATACCGCAAGGGACATTCGGCAATGGTCAATCTTGTTTAACCTCTCTGCGTCATGTTTGCAAGTGATTGCCTCTGTCTCAACGTAGTATGCATTCGCGCCAGGGCGACATTTAGCCAACTGTCGAAGGTTGCCTTATAAACTATCCATTGCATACGTTATGAGAACCATGAGTTCTACCTACCTCTATCAATGAGATGAATTGATGAACGGAATGAAATGGGAGGACACTCACGCGCCACACGCAACATAACACACTTCTCTCTTCCGTAGTCTAACAAGCTCTTTACACATGGATCGCAGTCGACTGCTATCCCTATATCAGAAGTGTAAGCTATCTTAATTTTATTTGACACTATTTCATCTACCATCATCGCCCATATGAAATGTTATAAGATTTACAAGTTAGACTAAGCGTGCTACTATTTCCAAATGAAAAAGTATACATGGTTAAATCATCCACTGAAGCCCCATTCAAGTAAGTCAGTATGAAACCAAAGATAATACGAAATAAAAATTTATTATGGCATGTATTTCAAAAGGTCTTCATCGTCAATATCGTCCCAGAGTCTGGCTTCACATAGATAACAAAAACAGTTCTCTTGCTTTAATCGTTCTTCCACTGCGAGCCTCACTTTGTCAATATACTCCCACTCCGCCATAGTTCGTGGCTGGGAGTTAGGGGTGTACCACTCCCATAATTGGTGGAGGAATTTGGTGCTGGTGATCTCCATCACATCGTCAGTATCGTACTGGAGATACTTCCACCTCACGCCTGTTAAGTCGGGACACTCCTTCTCACATACACTCTCTTCGTCGTCCGCTGGTAATGACAACTTTCTGATATTGTCCAGTCGGTACACCTTCTCTACCTTCCCTTTCGTTGGAGCGTTTGGTGCAACGAGCGCCTTTGGTGTTGAGCATGGAGAAGAGAATTTTGTGTTTGATGTTGTCGGAGGGCTTCTCATGTTGACTGTGAATAATAACTTTGAAATGTTTTCTAATTCTTAAGTATCAACAAGCAACCAATCAGAATGAACAGCCAATGAAAAATGAATATGAAAGTATATATGTAAAGTGACATTCGTGTCATTTCACTCTGTCTTTGTGACATATAAGTGAAGTGTTCTCTGGCGAATTCTATATTTGAGGCGTACAAGTGAACTGCTCTCTCGTGAATTCCAAATTTGTGTGAAGTCTCTATCTTGTTGAAGAATCAACCTTAAACTTGATTTCGTTGAAATGGTAAGTTGAAGATTTCCTCTCTCATCTCCCTCAAACGTGTGGCTAATAGCATCTTCCTCAATTTCAGGCATCTACTTCATCACCAACGACCTCCCTTCTCGAGGAAAGTTTAGAGTCGTTGAGTCAAGGTAGGTTGTAACAATACACTGAGACTTAAACAGAGATGATAGAATGATTTCTCTTTCAGGTGATGTGAGTTCCAGCTCAGGACTCTCGCGACAAGGCAACGAGTGGGAATGTGCCGACTGCGGACATATGTTTACAAGGAAGCACAGTCTCCTTCGACACATCAAACAGCGTGTGTGTCAACGCAAAGCGGCGTCAGTCTATGGAGGTGAAGTTGATTCTGACGATGACATCTCCTTTCCTTGCGATTTGTGCCCTCTTTCTTTTGATAGTCACTTTCAGCGATCTTCGCACAGACTTCAACACACGCATGCAAATGATCACTACACCAACGGTATCTCTACCATCTCCCTCATTAATGTTTCACATAATAATTTAGTACGCGACTACTTCATGGAGTCCAATACTCAAATAGTAGATTTTCCTGAGTGGCTCCTTCAAAATTCTAACATTATCGAAGCGCTCTTCAACAATTTAGACAATTTTAGAATGAAGGCGCTCATTTACCTTAAACTAAAATATATTAAGATAGATTTCAAACGGGTCAAGTGACGGAGAGAATACAGTTTCATGTTCCTTCCTCTTCCGCAACCGAAGTTGTAGACTGCGAGTCTTGGCTAAATTTTCAAATTCAATGTTTAAAATCAAATGTAGATAAATTCAATCAACGCGACAGCGCTCTCATTTTTGATGGTGTGGACTCAGCCATATTCAAAATTTCCCTATTAGAAAGTCATGCAGCTCGAGGCACATTTAAACTACCAAAAACGTTGTATAATAAGAAAGCTGTCATCAATGTCGATTGTAAATCACAGTGTTTCAAATATGCAGTCCTATCCATCCTTCACTATAATGATATCAACGCGAATCGAAATCATACCTATAGCTATAGACAATGGGAGGATGAACTAGACTTTGAAGGTTGTGATAGTAACAACATGAAAATCAAAGATGTAGAAACGTTCGAAAAACATAATAAGATTAAAATTGTCGTTCACGTGTGGGAGAAGGGGTTAAAGGTGCCCGCTATAATTCACGTTCAACTTGTTATGAACGTGTAGTCAACCTCTTATTAGTAAAACAAGATGATAGCGAGGAATGGCACTACTGTGGTATTCCCAAAATCTCTCGCTTGTACACTCACTTGAGGCACTCTAAAAGAGGTGAACATTTTGTATGCGACCGCTGCATCCGCTCCTTTTGGAGTAAAGATAAATTTGAAACTCACTATGAATGGCGCAAGCGAGGTAAATTACAAATGGAACGCATGCCCAAAGATAAAATATTTTCACATAGGGATAATGGTGACGAATTAAGTCCCCTGCGTGTCATTTACGCAGACATAGAATGCTACATTGATGATATCATCCACAAGCCAGCAGCCATATCCTGCTATGAAGTATGGCATGACCACTTTAGGAATAGACAAAACAAAATGCATACTTGGCAAGGTGAAGATTGCATTTCAAAATTTCTAGAATTTCTCGATAAAGCTGCTAAATTTCAACAATCATATGATTCCCAATTACAGCGTAAGTCACTACATATGTCAGATGAAGACAAACAAAAATTTGAAAGTTGCACATCCTGTCCTAAATGTCATAAAACGTTTGATGACGATAAAATTAAAAAAGTGCGTGATCATGATCACATCACTGGTAAATTTAGAAACGCACTCTGCTCCAAATGTAACTTTTCACTTAGGTTGAGACGTCGTGTACTACCCGTCATTTTTCATAACTTTAAGGGCTATGACAGTCATATGCTCATAAAAGGAGGGTTGAGCCAGATGAAATCGTGGCAGTTTAATGTAATAGCGCAAACGAGAGAAAAATTCATGGCAATGACAGAAAAAGTACCCGTAGATAAAACTAAAGAAAATAAGACATTCTTCTTCGAAATAAAATTTTTAGATTCATTTCAATTCATGTCAGCGTCACTAGCTTCTCTCGTTCGTAATCTCAAGTTTCTTCCCCATAGTCAAACATTGAAGAAACACTACCCAAACTTAACGGATGAAATAATCACTCGCAAAGGAGTCTTTCCCTATGCGTATTTTAGCTCAATATCTAAACTAAATGAAACAACCCTTCCTTCCATTGACAAATTCCAAAACGATTTGACGGGTCAAGATTGTCCAGTAGAAGATTATGAACATGCTCAAGAGGCATGGTTAAAATTTAATTGTAAAGCGTTTGGCGATTATATGATCCCTTACTTAGAATTAGATTTCATTTTGCTGGCTGATGTCTTTCAGGAATTTCGACGAGTAGCATTAGAAGAAGACAAATTAGATCCTGTCCACTTTGTCAGTCTACCAGCCATGTCCTTTAAATCAGCCTTTAAAATGACTGGTGAGACCATTCATCTCTAACAAGACCCGGAGATGCATAATATATTTGAGCGTGGAATACGCGGTGGTCTCACATTTGTAAATAAACATCATATAAAATCTGAAACAGTAGGTGATGATCATATCCACCTAAAGTACTATGACCAAAATAATTTATATGACAGTTCACTGTCTAAACCACTACCTCATTCCGAGTTTAGTTGGTTAAAACAAGATGAGCTTGAGTATTACTCCAACCCTTCAAACATTCTGAAGATTCCAGATGAAGGTGATTGGGGATATTATTTTGAAGTGGATTTGATTTATCCAAATAGCATTAAAAATAAAACTGCTGATTTCCCACTCGCACCTGAATCTGGTGAAGTGACTGAAGATATGTTTTCACCACTCATGTCACAATTTCATAATAACTTAACAGAGTGTGGACAGCCAAGGTACAAACCATGCCGCAAACTTTTGCTCACCCAATATGATAAGAAAAATTATCTCGTGCACTCCTGCATACTAAAATTCTATTCAGAAATGGGCATGCTTCTAAAGTCAGTTCACCGCATTATCAAATTTAGACAGTAAGCCTTCCTCAAACCCTACATAGATAATAACAGTCAAAAACGTGCACTCGTCCAAAATTTTGAAAAGGATTTTTATAAATATAAGAATAACAGTCTTTTCGGAAAGACCATG
>CAJQUW010003453.1:0-53673 GCA_907163375.1 Prostheceraeus crozeri
GCTGAAATCCGTTTTCCAATCCGATGCTTCGTTTTGAAGCTACAGCCCAAAACGTCCCAAATTCTAACTCTGTCGTTTTTCGCCAATGTCCCAAAATCTTAAATGGCGTCTCACATCTAAACGAAGACAGATAGGAACAAGCCGATTCTTTCACTGAATTTGTCTCACTCTTAGCTTTCAAACGAGCTATCGCACGACAAAATCCGTCCACTGGAAGCCAAAATCGAAGCAAGCTGTCCAGAGGGGGGGGGAGGTCAGTGAAATTTCAAAATTTGATGAAAAATGTTTTGGTGACGGTCCCAGGTCGAAATTCCACACTTTGGAAAATTTTCAAAATTTTACCCATACAAAGTCACTCTGACACTTAGGATTTTTTCAGGTGAGCGAGCTCCGACCTAAAATCTTGTAACCGCTCTAACTTTTGAACGAAGACAGATAGGAACAAGCCGATTCTTTCACTGAATTTGTCTCACTCTTAGCTTTCAAACGAGCTATCGCACGACAAAATCCGTCCACTGGAAGCCAAAATCGAAGCAAGCTGTCCAGGGGGGGGGGACGTCAGCCGAAAATTTTTTCTCTCCGATTGACTTGAAACTCACCTACCGATGCAGAATTTCACGCTGAATCCGAATCTGACCTCCGTTTTCTCATCCGATGCTTCGTTTGGACGCTACACACCAAAACGTCCCAAATTCTAACTCTGTCGTTTTTCGAAAAATGTTGAAAATTTTTTCTCTCCGATTGCGTTCAAATTCACCATACCGATGCAGAATTTCACGCTGAATCAGAATCCGGCCTCCGTTTTCTCATCCGACCACTCCTTCCACTCGAAACAACCCATTTTACAACCCAACATTCAGCAGATTGCACCAAAAACATCACACACTATAGCCTCAAGACTAATCCTGGCGGTGTCCAAAACCCACCTTGTTCTAACTCTGGCGTTTTTCAGAGATTCCTGCCATTTTCCTCTCTAAACCCAGGAAAACCTGGACATAGGATGCTTTCCACTGCATTTTTCTCACTCTTAGACTTCAAATGAGCTATTGCACGACTTTCTGCGATCTCTAGAACCAAAGTTGGAAATCTCGTCCAGAGGGGGGACGTCCCAAAAATCTGTCCTCTCCGATTGAATTGGAAACAACCTCCCTAACCCAAAATTTCACGTAGAATCCGAATCTGCCCCCGTTTTCCCATCCGAGCACTCCTTCATGCCGAAAAACGGCCTTTATCATTCCAAAACGTCCAAAACCCACCTTGTTCTAACTCTGGCGTTCCTAGATTCCTACCCTTGCCTCACAAAAGAGTTCCTCCTTCCTTCCTTCCAGAGGGGGGTAGGGAACGTTTTCCTCCTGTCGGACCCATCCTTCCATCACATCCTTGGCCATGTCCTTCCTCTCTCCACAGGGGGGTAGGGAACGCCTTCCTCCTCTCGGACCCATCCTTCCATCACATCCTTGGCCATGTCCTTCCTCTCTCCACAGGGGGGGATGACTCATCGTTGCACATTTTGTCCTTGATTTTGGCAGGGGATCACTACTACTACGGGAACATCGTGGCCGAGAACTTAACTCAAGTAAATTTGCCTACACAGTAGAAGATGATGTGCAGCTCGTTTCGTATAAAGCTAAACGGAACAAAGTGGTGCTCGTTCTATCGAGGCAACATGATTTTCCATCGATTTCTGATACCGCCAACAAGAAACCAAATGTCATCGACGATTATAACAAAACCAAATGTGGAACCGATAAAATGGATCAATTGGCATCCTCTTATTCAGTCAAGTTAGTGATGAAAATTTTCCGCGGAAGATTATGAAAGTTTTGATTTTTTTGATAGGCCTTATAATTAGAGCGCTTCAACTGCACAGGCAGCTGCGTACCAATAAATTGGGTCTAAAACTCTTGATTTCATCCTTATTTCGATTAAAGCGATCGTAGCAATACGAGTCCCGTCTGAGAATTTCTGAACATTCCTTTGCGACCAGTGGCTTGTGCTAATTTGTTAGGATTTTTAATTATCACACAGACACCGTTTGGGACAACGTGAATCTTGCTTTACAATAGGGGTATAATTTCATGCAATGAGAAAGATCTGTAGAAAAAATAATGTACTTCATTTTGGAGTTTGCTAATTGTTAGCTTGAAAGTTAAGCTTTATTATGCAGCGATGATCATAGTGATGCAAATTCTCCATGTTTATGAACATGTGAAGTAGATTCTATAAGCACACAGTCCACGCAGCATTCATGAGCGACCAAGTTGGAAGATATAAAGACTGTAAACTCGTGAGATATTTGGAAACTAAAGATATCTGTGATGAGTAAAAGAATGCGATAGCTTCAAACTTCTGGCGCATTGTCCGATATCTTCGCTGAGGATACACATCTTCCATTTCTAGTTCAGATGGTTCAGATAGTTCCAAATCGATTTCAGATATGCCCAAATGAATTTCAGATATGATCTAGATGAGTTGTAGATCGAGATCTCCAGTTGAATTAAAGATGTTTTCAAAGTTGAGCTTGTGACAGATATCTGAAATCCATCTTATGTCTGAAATTCATTTGGAAAGATCTGAAATAGACATGGAAATGGTGCAGTTGGTATCAAAAGTTAACATACAGGGATGATAGAGAAGTTTTCGGACTTTGAATATTAGTCTTTACAAACAACTATAATAAGTCTCCAAAACAAAGGAAAAAACGTCAATCACCGAAAAATAAATTTCAAAATTTTCCAATGGAAAATTTTCCAGAAAATTTTGAAAAAATTGGAAAATTTTCCATTTGCATCACTAGGTCAAGTTCAAAACAAGAAGATGGCCCGATGTCGTCTTTGGCAATTTGTTAGACATAAGTTGTATCAACGCCTATTCGTTGACTTTTTTCAGACCAGGATCGCGGCCGGCATGACAAGTGACGACGGTTTCTCACGGCTCTCGGAATGAAACTTACGAAAAAAACTCAAGTGTCAAACGTGATCCTTTCCTCGAATAGGCCTATAACATCCCAAGCACCAATCCGAGAGCGCTGTCATTTGTGCGAACGCAAGAAGGACCAAAAACAGAGAACAAAATGTTTTTCCTGCAGTCAATACATCTGCAAAGAACACTCAATATTTCTTTGTTTGAATTGCCATTAATTACTTGACTACTGCTATATTAATGGTTACAATGTGAATTACTTTTTATCTCTGATATAAGTTGTTATCTGGAATTGTGTTAGATCATCAACATGTATCATCTTGAATAAATCATAATAATATAGTGTCATGTTTTTGGTTAACTGATTGCAACTTTAGATTATCGATGGAACATAAATAATAATATTGAATTGAGTATTTCCAATTATAGAATAGTCAAAATGATTAACAATTAGTCGTTCATGTAGATAAATTGAAAAGTAGATCACTCAAGTGATATTTAGTAACTGGGGTCCATGTGGACCCCAAATATACTTAAAGGGGTAAAAAAATATCAGCCATATGAGTGTTAAAAGGGCTAGATGAGAAATAGATGCCTAAATTTGAACCCATTTTAGTACGGTCCTTATCGTGGCAAGAAAGCATTACGGCAATGGGGCGAAATTGCTGTTTTGTCGGCTGCACGGTGTGCAATGCGACAAAAAGCCTTGGAAATGGCACATGATGTAAAGCACAATTCACTGATACTATATGATAAGTTTCAAGAATATTCTTTCAGTAGTTTCTCTGTAAAAAATTGTTAAAGATGAGAGCGATGATACAGCAATTTAGTGCAGTATCTATCAATTTGGAAGAAAAAATATTCACCTGAAGACTGATGAGTGTTGATAAACACACAACTCCCTCTGTAGAATTCATGACTATTAACAAATTCAGTGAGAATCCTAATATTACACTGAGGAATTGGCTATTAGTAAGGCTCAGCCATATCAACAACGCTCTTCGAGTTCGCGCACCAGGCTGAAACAACAAATGGATCTTTATTGCAAATAATTAAGAGAGGGCACATTAGGTCCAACTGGAATCGATCATCGCATGTCTTTCAATGTCAAAGATGTTGTCAGTGTGCATTGTATAACATACACAGTATATGTTGTTTGTTTTTGTTTGCTTAAGCCATTTTTATATCAAATTTTCTGATAATTCATATATATTTTTTCTGTTTTATCATGTAATTTCTTACCGCATTAAATTACATTTACACGTTAGATTATTGCCAAGCTTGGCAATTGCATTTGGCGTGGCCGGGCAACGGTGGGCACAGCAACGATGTACATGTACAACCATAGCCAGCACTAAGTGACATGCCACGCGTGATTCACGCGTAATTCCGGAACAGCCCAAACTTCCGTGGTTAAGGACATTCTATTCTTCTACCCGCGTACATACGCGCTGCACTGAGTCAGAAATCACTTGATCTGATGCTGTTAAAACATGGGAAATGTTTATGAATACGGGCGGGCGAGCGTTTATAGTTTGCGCGTCGCCACGGTTGTCTGCGCTGCCGCTTGAACCACTAAGATGAACCGCTAAGCATGTTCTGTGTTCCCGGAGCATGAAATTGAGGTCCTATCACATTGTTTAGCCTCTGATACATGCAAACACATGAGACGCAAAGTCTATATAACAGGACTGCCAACTATACTAACTTATATAACTTATATTGCAGCAATATCCCGCATAGCCACGGATGTTTGGGGTCATGTGTAATTATGCGTGGTTCACGCGTGAATTACGCGTGATTGAGCGTGGCATGTCACCAAGTGACGCTTCGTACTTATTACAAAGAAACAAGCGGCATGATCAAAAGTAAAGACGCGGCTCATTTTTCCAAAGATAATGTATTTCCAAAGATTTCCATTGTCTTTGCATTTTTCTGTTCAGAAAAGTCATTTAGTCATGTATTAGGTGAATTATAAGTGAACTTCACTCTGCTTTTATCTATAAGAATGAAACAATTGGTTTTTATTTGTGCTGTAGAGGTTTTTGGCAATGTCTATGATGATTGTAGTAAGGTAAATCACCAAAGTAAGTTATTCTAATCTCTAACAGCCCAGAGAGAGAGTTTTTAGAACACCGTCTTGTCTCGCAGTCAGAGAAGTTGCGTTATTATTATCATTAGCTTTACATTCGCCAGGTGACAGGATGGGAAGGTAATTAAGATAAGGCGAAGAGATTACAAGTGGAAAGTGAAGTAAAGAGGGGTGTTAAAATCAAGGAGAGCAGCAGCTGTACACCATCTGTTAGCGTGCATCGGAACTAAGGGTGATTGATAACACCGCTATAGTACTCCCCTCCCAGCCTTTATGTCAGTGAAGGCGATGCCGTATGGAGATGTTCATCCTGGAACGTAACGAGCGGGAGATTGTATGTGCCGGCCAGAGCGCGTGGTCTCAATAGGAGTGTCAGCATTTGATCCATCTAAGTGGGCGGGCTTGAGGCGGTCGATGGACATTGTCTCTGAGCGGCCGTTTTTGGAGATACAGTAAAATTTATCGCTCCGACTGAGGATAAGATAAGGTCCGTCGTACGTAGGTTGAAGCGACTTACGCACAGCATCGTGTCGCATGAAAACATGACTGCATGTTGCCAATTCGATAGGAAAGAAAATTGGCTTGGACTGAGGGTGTGGAGACGGGGCTTTCAGCTCTCGCATGAATGACTGAAGTTGTGTGACGTAATCACAAGCGTCCGTTCCGTTTGCATCAGGCTGTGTGACTGAGAATGATCACTGCTCAGAAATTGACCAGGTAAACGTGATGTGGTGCCGAGAGTCAATTCAGCTGGGGAGCAATTAATGTCGGTTTTGACGGCTGATCGCAAACCGAGCAAAACGATAGGCAAATTGTCTGTCCAGTGCTGCGGCGAGGGTTGTGACTTGAGGGCGGTTTTCAGCTGGCGATGTAGACGCTCCACCATCCCGTTTGACGCCGTTGTTGATACGCCGTTGTTCGAATGCAAGTACATCCCAGAAGTTGAAAGAGGTCAGTAAATAAAGCAGACTCAAACTGTCGACCGCGATCAGTTGTGATGATTTCAGGAACGCCAAACATGGAGATCCAGCGCTCCACGAAAGCGCGTGCAACCGCTGATGCGGTGATGTCCTTTATAGGGATGGCTTGAGGCCATCGCGTGAAACGGTCGATGCAGGTTAAGATGTAAGTGTAGCCGTTGGAGGGAGCAAACGGTCCGACAAGATCAATGTTGACATGACGAAAACGAGCGTCCGGTGCTGAAAACGTACCGATGGGAGCACGAGTATGGCGGTTGACCTTCGACCGTTGACAGGGAATGCAGGCGCGAGTCCATTGTCTGATATCGCGTTTCATATCAGGCCAAACAAAGCGCTCGGATACCAGTTTGATGCTGGACTTGATGCCGGGATGTGCGAGACCGTGAATAACGTCGAATATTCTTCTACGCAAGACCGTTGGGATAAAGGGGCGAGGTAAACCAGTAGAGAGGTCAGTAGTAAGCACATCCCAGACGCAAGAGCAAAATGTGCAACGATGACTCATCATGCTGACTCAGCCCCCCTCCGGCGAGAGGAAGGACATGGCCAAGGATGTGCTGGGAGGAATGGGTCCATGAGGAGAAAACTGTTCCCTACCCCCCTCTGGAAGGAAGGAAGGAGTTTTCCAGCAAGGATAGGAATCTAGGAAGGAAGGCGGCAAGGGTAGGAATGTGGGAAGGATAGAGTGAGAAAAGGTGGGTTTTGGTGGTTTTTGGGATGAGAAAGGCTGGAATTCGGCATGAAGGAGGGTTCGGATGGGAAATTGGAGTTCAGATTCGGAATCTACGTGAAATTTTGGGTGAGGAAGGAAGGCAGGAGTGGTGAGGCAAGGGGTGGAATCTCTGAAAACGGCAGAGTGGGAAAAAGGTGGGTTTTGGTGGTTTTGGGATGTGGAAGGTTGTTTTTCCAGCCAAAGGAGTGCTCGGATAAGAAAACGGAGGCCAGATTCGGAGTCTACGTGAAATTTTGGGTTAGGAAGGTTGTTTCCAGCTCAATCGGAGAGAAAAAGTTTTGACCTTCCCCCCCCTCTGGACGAGACTTCCAACTTTGGTTCTAGAGATGGTAGAAAGTCGTGTGATAGCTCATTTGAAAGCAAAGAGTAAGAAAAATGCAGTGGATAGCTCAGTTTGGTCCTATTTTCCTGAGAAAGTCCATTTTTCGACATGAAGGAGTGTCCGGATGGGAAAAAGGAGGGCAAATTCGGACTTTTTGGCCAATTTTGGGTCTAGGGACTTGTTTCCAGTTCAATCGGAGAGAAAAAACTTTTGGGACGTCCCCCCCTCTGGACGAGACTTCCAACTTTGGTTCCAGAGATGGTAGAAAGTCGTGTGATGCCTCATTTGAAAGCTAAGAGTGAGACAAATTCAGTGGAAGAAACGGCTTGTTCACATCTACCTTCGTTTAGATGTGAGACACCATTGATAATTTTGGACATTGACGAAAAAGCGACAGAGTTAGAACTTTTGTGAAAATGGCTCTAGTGGGTGAACGAAGCCTTGGACGGAAAAACAGAGACCAGATTTGGAATCAGCGTGCCATTCTGCATCTAGAGGGTGAGTTTCAAGTGAATCGGAGAGAAAAAGTTGAAAATTTTCTTCACAATGGGTCTCCACACGGGATTTTTTCGTGAAAATGCTAAATTGTAGCCACCTTTGGCGATGAATAGCGGAGAATTGGAAGTGAATGAAGAGCTCGGCCTTCTTTTAGGGGCAAGACCACGCTTTGTTCTCTAGGATCCTATCTTTTGAGATCTGTGGAAGGTTTTGTTTCCAAATGTGAGCATGTTAAAAATCGAGTTTTTGCGCATTTTCCAAGATTTTGGAACTTTTCAAACAGTTTTTTCAACTCGGCTTCTGGTCATCATAGAGAGTCGAGGGATGTCTTAAATGAAAGGTGAGAGCGAGAAAACGTGACTGTCAAAATTTGGAGTCAATCGCAGCACTAGAACCGAAGATAGACGTGTTTAAAGTTTTTGGATGATGGAGATTACGTCATCAGCTGATCGCCACAAACTATATAAGTGGAAACGCTACGTGTGGAAATTAGTTCTCCTCCCGACTGGGTTGGGGTAGGTGAACTCCGGAGCTCCGATGATAGCATTGGAAATCTCCGAAAAGAAACCGACTTAGAAAATTTCATTGCTGATATCAGCTAAGGCGTCAGACTTAAAGGTTCGCCAGGAAATGGCCTTCGTTTCCAGGCCATAAAAGACTCCAAAACTTGAAAGGCTTGTAACTTTGCTTCTACAAGTCTGTTTGACTTAATTCAAAAAAGAGTCGATCGCTATTGATCAGACCTATAGTAACAGACTACTTATAAAATTTCATAAGTAGTACTAAATGCTGAAAAATTTAAATTCATTATTTTTGGAAGTTTTCTGGGGCTTTCGACCCTGCTTAAGTCAATGAAGGCATGGTAAAGTGTGTACGAGCCAGTCTTACCATGATACAAGCAGCTTTTCACTGAAAGCGAGCAAGTCACGGAGAGTCTTGCTGTAATATTCTACTGACAGGGTGGTCCTTCGGGACGGCGGATGATGCCGTAGCGATAAGTGTGGCAAGGGAGTGTGTCATGTTTTAGACCAAAACCGCTGGGGTAACTCATGTTGGGCATTTGACACAGTTCTCAACGTAGTACTTTGAACGCCAATCGGTTGAGTCATACTTCCTGTTGGTGGGCGTTCTTTCGAGACAGCGGTGAAGTCCGTAGCGATGAGGACTGCACGGGACGTTGGCAATAGTAATCCTTGTGAAACCTCTCTGTGTCATGTTTCCAAGTGGTTGCCTTTCGTCTCAACGTTGTACTCTGACCGCCAGGGCGACATTTGGCTATCTGCCACAGGCTACCTCATAAAATTTCCATTGTACTTGTCTCCCGATAGTTGGCCATACATGCGAGAATGAACCATGAGTTCTGCTTGTCTCTATCACGGAGACGAAATGATGAATGGAATGAAATGGGAGGGCATTCATGCGCCACACGCAACCACAAGCTCATTTCTCTCTTCGCTAGTGAACAAGCTCTTGTGAGTGTAGTTAGAAAGAATGTCATGTTGTACAAAAGTTTTACTGCAACACAGGTTGATGTATAGTTAAAAAGTTTGATCGTGACGTTTTATGATACACAAATGTCATAAAATGCACGCGTTAGTGTAGTCAAATAGTTTTACCGCGACGTACGTTTGTGAAAGTAAAGTTTGATCATCGAAGTTTTTTCGTGAGTGACGTCAGAAAGTGCATCATGGTTTGTAAAGCAAAGTTTAGTGTAGTCAAATTTTTTGCCACAACACACGTTTGTGAAAGTGAAGTTTGATCATCGGAGTTTTATTCGTGAGTGTCGTCAGAAAGTATATCATGGTTTGCAAAAGCAACGTTGGCGTAGTCAAATAGTTTTACCGTGACACACGTTTGTAAAAGTAAAGTTTGATCATCGGAGTTTTATTCGTGAGTGTCGTCGGAAAGTGTATCATGGTCTGCAAAAGTTTTACTGGAACACAGGTTGATGTATAGTTAGAAAGTTTGATCATGGCGTTTTATGAAACACAAGTGTCATGAAATGTTAGCGTTAGTGTAGTCAAATAGTTTTGCCGTGACACACGTTTGTAAAAGTAAAGTTTGATCATCGAAGTTTTGAGACTAACTGAACTCACAACAGCATTTGAAAGTTTAGCACAACACAAGTGTCATGAAAATAAACTTTATTTGGTCTTTGATTTAGCATCATTTAAATCCACTTTACTAATAGTAATGACAATATGGTTTATCTTATTTAGAAGCAAATGATCGCCGTAACCATGAAAGTTGTCCATCCGAGAAATAATCTTCCGCAGATGTCGTGTATAGAACTCAGAAGCACCAGCAACATATTCTTGTCCGTAGGGACGAAATTGAAAGTCAACACTTTCCGCTGCTTCACCTTGTGGAAAATGAGTGTAATTGACATTTGCAATTAAGTGAGCCTTGATGAGACTGTCTTTGAAATAAGATATCAACTCCGTAAATATTTCTCGTGTGTAGTCAAAACATGCTTCCAATTCTGTCTCCTCCCTTTGAAACTCAAGGATGTAATCTTGTATTAAGCCTCCGAAGCACTCTTGATGAAAACGAATCGCGCAATCATCATGTTTCAATGTATTGACTTCAGGTGCCATGGTTGAGTCTATTGCTAAACATCATTTTTGCCTAAGACGATTTCAATAACGTGTTACAAATGTGCGTGCACACATCGGGAACTCTAGCTCGTCTGTGATTGGACGAGAGGTCTCATCCATTCACCGCTTAGGAAAATCTTATAAAAGGCAGTGCACCAGCTCTGCTCTTCACATTTAACTTTCACAAGGTGAGTGTCGGTGAGCTCCTGCTATCAGGTTGTTTTGACTTGCTATCAAGTTGAATAGTCTCTTGCTATCAAGAGATTCACTTCTGCTCATAAAACATATCATCGGTGTAATACCTCCTTTGCTCGAGCGTTCCTTCGGGACGGCGGGTACTGCCGTAGAGGGACTGCGTTGCACGGGTTGTTCGTCGTTTGTTAGACCGAAACCTCTGAGCCGTTGCTCATGTTGGACGTTCGACTCAATACTGAACGTGATGCTTTCTCTCGCCAGGTCAGAGTACTTCAGCCATTCGACAAAGGTTAGTCTTTGTGATATGGAGTAGAGTGAAATGTAATTCATTAGATGTCACTTCAATGATTGTTCTCATGATAAACGTTGACTAAGCAAATGAAACGATTCTCATCTTTCCTTTTCAGTGATAGAAGTTTAACAATTAATCCACTACATCCCACCAAGAAAATGGAATTCAACAAAATTGAAAATTACCGTATTGCTATCGAGATGGAGAAGGCCACCATCGAGCAATGTAAGTATTTGTATCAAGGTTAACTCACTCTATTACTAACATTATCAGCGTAGACATCCTAATTAAAATCAAGAGCCCCTCCCTTATTTTGTTCATGTTTAAACCGAATCCAAAATTTAGCTCTGCTTATCTTTGCTGCCACTCTTTTTCAGTGCATGAATGTATTCGTAATGGAGAACCCGTCCCCCAAGGAGCAATCGGGGAAGCCTATGAGCGGCTTGGCAAGTGTTAGTATCTTTAACATCTCATGTTTAGACTGTCTCAGATCCTCTGCATCATCCTTGTCTCAATCTCTAATCTCTCTTTCCTCTCTACAGATATGACCAAGATGAAGAAATGGGAAGAAGCTGCGAGGCGGAAGTACAGCGAGGAATTTCCGATCCTACCTTCCCGTCCATCTACCTCCGCTCAGGGTCCAACTCCTTTCTGGAGCACCGTCGTCGCCCCGTCTCCACCGCCTGCTCCGCTCCCTGCACCAGTCCCTGCTCCTCGTCACTACGTCCCTCCAACACCGAAGCCCAGGACCCTTCCACCTTCGGCTCGTGTCCCTCTCTTGCCTCCTCCTCAACCATCGGTGTTGCCGGAAATCAATTCATTAGATGGTAAGTAACCGTGATTGGGAAATAGGGGGATAAGACTTCAAACTTGAAATTATGATCATGTTACTAATCTCTTTTCTCTTCTTCTCAACAGATCTGGCGGCCTACCTCCTGGACGGTGACGTTCCCTCCCGCCCCATCGTCATCCCAGCATCGCCACCACGACCTGCTGCAGCAGCGAACGACCTCCCTCTCCTCTCCGTCGAGTCGGTGGAGAGACTGCTGGAGCAGGAGGAGTTGGAGATAGTCGGAGAGGAGGTTGAAGTCGAAGAGGAAAAGGACTTTCGATGACAGCGGTGTGACAGGGTCTTTGTTTTAGCCTACAGTTTGAGACGTAGCACCGCTGGCAATGCCTGAAGAGGAGGAAAGCGCGCCGACCGATCTCTCAACGACCCAAGTGTGAAGGTTGTGGACGTACGTTCTATTGCAGCGCCAACTTGCGAGTCCACATCGAAGGCGGTTCCTGTGGCAGTGTGAGGCAACCACCGACAACAACAGGTAGGAGGCATCCCTCACCACCCGTCGGCTTTTCCTGTTCTTCGTGTCGGAAGATCTTTCCTACAGAGTTTGTTCTTTCTTCGCACACACTCTGTCACACACATTCCACTGAGCTTTACACTGACAACAACGTCACTCCAAGGCTGAGCAAGTTCTCCCTTGAGAGGCTCGTGCGCGACTATGAGTTAGAAAGCTCTGAACCTGTATTAGATATTCATCCTTTCTTGATGAATAATATAGGTTTAATTCATCAAATGTTGGCGAGCTTAGATAGATTTTTGCTCAAGGGCATGTTCTATCTCACTGCTCGTTTCAATAAGGCAGACAGTAGCACGGGAGAAGTAGAGTCCACTGTGACGATTAGGATAGCCTCCTGTGCTGCTGATCTCACAGGTGATGTAAACGAATGGATAGAGAGACATGCGACCTATCTCGTCAGAAATTTAAATAAATTTAATGAAAGAGACA
Source organism: Prostheceraeus crozeri (assembly GCA_907163375.1). Lineage (NCBI taxonomy): Eukaryota > Metazoa > Platyhelminthes > Polycladida > Euryleptidae > Prostheceraeus > Prostheceraeus crozeri. The sequence continues at coordinate 12,422 of CAJQUW010003453.1, forward strand.
GCGGTCTGGTCTTTGATGGGATAGAGAAGGTAGACATTAAAATTAATCTTTTAGAAAATTTGCAGGGGAGCGGTTGTTTCACTCTCCCCAAAACACTGGCTGACAAAAAGGCTGTCATCAATGTAGAGTGGCAGCCCCGGTGTTTCAAGTACGCCGTCCTCTCCATTCTTCACTACGATGATATAGGTATAAATCGTGAGCGAATCAGTAAATATCGTGAATGGGAGGATGAGCTTAAGTTTGACGGGTTAGATGTCAACACATTAGATTTTAAAGGCATCGCCCAATTTGAAAAATTGAATGAAGTTAAGGTCGTCGTCCATCTCTGGGAATAAGGTCTGAAGGGCGTTGGGTATAACAACCGCCAAAGTAACTTCGACCGGGTTGTCAATCTTCTCCTAGCCTATAGCGACAACCACCCAGAATGGCATTATTGTGGCATTCCTAGAATTTCAAAGTTATACCATCATCTAGCAACCTATAGGGATAATTTTTATTACTGTGATCGCTGCACACGGCGTTTCACATCTAAACCATATTTTGAACAGCATTACGAGTGGTGCCCTCGGGGTAAACTTCAAATGGAAGTCATGCCCAAAGATAAATTTTATAGGTATGAGGAAAACGGCAATGAGCTCAGTCCCATATGTACCATCTATGCGGACATTGAATGTTACATTGAACAAGAAGACCTAAGTCATGAGCCAGCAGCCATTGCCTGCTATGAAGTTTGGCATCCATATTATAGGAACCAAAATAAAATGCATGTGTGGCAAGGCGAGGAGTGCGTTGAAAACTTCCTCAACTTTTTAGATAGGAAAGCCCGTTTTCATCAACGGTATGAAACGGAACTGACTAGGAAACCCATGTGCTTCACAGAAGCCGATGAATTCAAATTTGATCGGACCACGGAATGTCCCCGCTGCTGTTCATCCTTTGATGATCAGCAACATAAGAAAGTGAGGGACCATTGCCATCTCAGTGGTAAATTTAGGTCTGCCTTATGCAGTAAATGTAACTTGAAACTTAGGCTAAAACGGCGAACGCTCCCCGTCATCTTCCATAACTTTAAATGTTATGATGCTCACATCATCATTCGCCATGTATTCGGTAAAATGAAATCCTGGTCATCCAAAGTGATTGCACAAAGTAGGGAAAAATTCATGTGCATCACTGCCAAAGTACTAGTAGATAAGACGAAGGAGGGGAAGCCTGTCTTCTATGACATAAAGTTTCTAGATAGTTTCCAATTTATATATTCTTCCTTAGCCGCGTTGGCTAATAATTTAGAAACACTTCCCCTCACTTAACATTTAAAGAAAGACTATCCCAACATAAGTGACAGTCTCATGCTGCGGAAAGGGGTGTTTCCTTATAGTTATTTTAGTTCAATAGACACATTGAAAGAAACATCCCTTCCGTCCATCGATAAATTTTAAAATGATTTGACGGGTGAGGACTGTTCGCCTGATAACTATAGGCATGCAGAGCAAGCATGGCTAGAATTTAGGTGTCGCACTTTTGGTGACTACATACTTGCCTACTTAAAATTAGACGTCTATCTGTTGGCTTACGTGTTTGAGACTTTTAGGAAAGTCACATTAGAACAGGACGCCTTAGACCCCGTCCATTTTGTTAGTCTGCCGGGTCTGTCCTATCAGTCAGCCTTCAAGATGACGAAAGAGAGAATACATTTATTGCAAGATGCAGAAATGTACACCATGTTTGAACGTGGTATTAGGGGAGGCTTAACATTTGTCAACAAACATGTTGAGAACAGCACCCAAGACATAGGATCGACCACGCATTTAATGTACATAGACCAAAATAATTTATATGGGAGTGCACTCTCGAAGCCTTTGCCACAGTCTGACTTCCAATGGGTAGAGCCCCATGACATTGAATACTTCTCCAATCCAGCACACGTCATGGCACTAGGAGATGAGGCCGACATAGGTTATTTATTTGAAGTCGACCTCATCTATCCAGAATGTATTAAGAATAGGACAGTTGATTTTCCTCTCGCACCCGAATCTGGTGTAGTCAGTCCAGATATGTTCTCTCCCTTTATGGAAGAACACAATAAGCAATATGAGACGGGAAATGACTTAAAACATGAACCCACTAGGAAGTTGTTGCTCACCCAATTCAACAAGCAGCATTATATCGTGCACTATTCCATCCTCAAATTCTATCTAGGTATGGGGATGCAACTTGACAAAGTCCATCGCGCTATCCAGTTTAGGCAGAAGCCCTTTCTAAAACCGTATATAGAATTTAATAGTAAGAAACGGGCTGAATCCAAGAATCCTTTCGAAAAGGACTTCTTTAAATTCAAGAATAATACCCTCTTTGGCAAAACCATGGAGGATGCAAGAAAGCGCATGGACTATCGTATCGTGACTGATCCGGAAACGAGTATCAAGTTATGCCGCTCGCCGTTGTCTTGTCACCATGATGTCATTTCCGAAGACATCACTGGTCTTAAAATGTTGAAATACAACGTAGAACTTTGCAAGCCATTTATGTCGGTCAAGCTGTCTTGGATCACTCCAAGTTAGAAATGTACAAGTTGTTTTACCACACTTTAAAACTTGTCCATTGATCCAACATGTGGAATTAGTAGGAGGCGATACAGACAGCTTCTTCCTAGCTTTGACAACTACTAGCCAAGTCAAGCAGGAAGAGATTTTGAAATATTTAGCACCCACGTTTGATAGTTCCAGCTATCCCACTGACGATATGCTTTACTCTACCACAAATAAAGCGAAGCTTGGCTGCTTCAAGGATGAGTGTGCCGGCAAACAGATAGAGGAGATGATCTTGCTTCGCCCCAAGATGTACTCCATGAAGTTAAAATCCTCAGAGCTTTCTATTAAACGGGCGAAAGGCATCTCGAAGTCAATCGTTAGAAAAATGACACATAGGGACTATCAAGATGCCTTAGTTTGACTTAAAATTAAAAAAGTAGAAATGACCATTTTAAAATCACAGTCGCATCAAGTCAGAACAACGACGTTTAGGAAACGAGGTCTCTCAGCTTGGGAAGACAAGCGATGCTGGATGAGTCCTAACCATTCATTACCGTACGGCCATCCAGACACTCATCTATCTCCACCCAAGAGACAGAAACTTTCTCTTCCTCCGTCCGGCGATGTATGATGATGAATGCTTCCTCTCTGTTGTTGTTGATGTTTTGCTTTTTCACTCCATGGCGTTTTCTATGGGGTGTTGTGAGTGAGTGCCTTGTAACATGCGTCCAACTCCTGATCACAGCACATCATCGATGGGGTGTCCAGTGTTTTTGCTGACTTTGTTTTGTCCCTGTACAGTTTCCGACACATCAGTGACTTTGTTTTCTCCGTGTATAGTATTAACTATGTGTGACTGCGATGAAATGTCTTTCATTCAATAACATATCATGTACAGACTGTCTCGTTTTTCTTTTGACATAAAGTTGCGGTTGAAATAGGTGGGACTGACTTGGTAATAATGTCATCAGCAGGTCACTGTTTGTAAGATAGGTGAAACATAAAATGAAGTCGGAATCATTTCACTGTTTGCAACATAGGTGAAGTATAATATAAAGTCATAAGTACTTCACTGTTTGTAAAGTTTGTAAGATAGGTGACGTATAAAATGAAGTCATAAGTATTTCACTGTTTGTAAAGTTAGAAATAAAGTTGGCGTTTGTAAAGTTAGAATAAAGTTGATGATTGTAAAGTTAGAAATAAAGTTATAACCATGTCGCTGTTTGTAAGATAGGTGAAATATATATGAAGTCAGAATCACTTCACTGTTTGTAAAGTTAGAAATAAAGTTGACGTTTGTAATGTTAGGAATAATGTCATTCACAAATGGTTAAGTTAGTAAATGTACTATACACTAACGGCTAACATTCACCCCAAAATCTCCAAATCCAGTCGTAGGTTACCCTATTCCCATAGATTATGGACTTTAGCAATTTGTATGTAAAGTATGAAATAAAGTGACAAGCATTTCAATGTTTGTAAGATAGGTGGATAATAAAATAAAGTTAAAATCATCTCACTTTTTGTGAAGTTAGAAATAAAGTTGACGTTTGTAATGTTAGGAATAATGTCATTCACAAATGGCTAAGTTAGTAAATGTACTATACACTAACGGTTAACATTCACTTGTGTTATATAAAACCCAAAACCCCAAATCCAGCCGTAGGTAACCCTATTCCCATAGATTATGGACTTTAGCAATTTGTAGTTAAAGTATAAATTAAAGTGACAAGCATTTCACTGTTTGCAAGATAGGTAAAGTATAAAATAAAGTCATAAGCATGTCAGAGTTTGTAAGTTAACATCCTCAAGTTTCCAACAAATGTAGCATCATGAAAATTTCTAGGAAACATCAATCACTTTGCTGACTCATGTCTATAAATAGCTCTGACTCATGAAGTGGTAAAGCATCAGTCAGTTAGATAAGAATCTAATCAGTCTTGTTCAACCTTTTCACCGACACGTGTGTGTGCGTGTCATTCAACATCGATGGCGCCTCACGTCAGACAGCGTGACTTTTTCACCGACAAGTGTGTGGGCGTGTCATTCAACATCGATGGCGCCTCACGTGAGACAGCGTGACCTTTTCACCGACACGTGTGTGTGCGTGTCATTCAACATCGATGGCGCCTCACGTCAGACACCGTGACCTTTTCACCGACACGTGTGTGTGGGCGTGTCACTCAACATCGATGGCGCCTCAAGTCAGACAGCGTGACCTGTTCACCGACACGTGTGTGTGGGCGATAGTTCATTGCGATGACTCATTCAAAACGCATCATGTGATTAATACGATTCTATTAACTGTGACTCATACAGATAACGCATTAAGGATTTAACAATGTCAGTTACTTTACTGATATCACGTAAGCCAGTCATGATACAATGTCAGTTGTGAAACACTGCAATATGTGCAGGATGCCACTTCCGAATCAGAGCAGCAGGAAAGAGTTCAGTTTCATAAAATATACAATGATTACTGGTTTCAATGTTGATTCTACAAGCAACGCACGATTCGCTTAGAAATGAGACACGTATTCATTTGTCATGCACATGAAAAGCAAACTTTGATTCTTGCCTTTAATACTCATGGACAGTCCTAATGTAATGTTTGCTGTTTCATACTCATGAAATAGTTCCACTAACACAGACTTGTCACTCAGTCTTGACAATTCAATGACATGACATGCTTTGATGTTTCCTACTGATGAGCGTGTTATGGTCCTCTACACAGACTTGTTCATTTTGTGAGTTCAATGGTCGAGACACAACGTTGAACTGCATCGAAGACTTATGCGTTGCTACAGGTTTTTATATCCACTTTAAACGCGACTGCAATCTATGAAACATTTATCATCATAAAGTTGTTGTCACTCGTCATGTAGTTTTCATGAGTCTAGAGCTTCATGTTTACGAATTTCATGTGAATGTCAGAAACTCATATATCATTCATATTCATCTGTCGTTATTTACAAAACAGTCTACACACGCATTCAATTTGATAAAGGCAAACAACACATTTAGTAAAGCTGGTACGCAAACGAGTGTGACTGCAGAAACATTTCATAAAACTTTTTTCAACGTTCGCTAAGTTTCACAACAGCATGTCAAAGACTTCTTACAAACTTATTTCAACGTTTGCGTTTAGACTTTTAAGCGAACATGTGCTTCACGCATTCTACACGAACGGTTAATGCATGTGATATAAAACCCTAAATCCCTAAATCCAACCGTAGATGACCCTACACTTGGATTATGGACTTTAGGACTTTAGGACCGACGCGATTCAATGTCATGGAACTAGGCCTCACACACTCAACGTTTGTGACAAGACTTTACCTGGTTTTGTAAAACATTCAACACTGTAGTACTCACTATAAGACCTTTTAACTCTGTGAAACAATCTACACAGTGCAGTAAAACTGTGTAGTGCTGTGGTGAACACTGTTTTCATATAACATTCTAAACTCTCAGTCTCACTGCAGTAGAAAACTGCTTTTAGTAAACCTGATGAAGTATTCAGCAATCTAACAGTCATGGAGTTTGAATTTTCTAATAGGGGAACATTTGGCAACTGTCTCCACTCAACATAAAGCTTTCTAACACTGTGAAAGTAAGTCTCAAGACAATCTACACTGTGCAGTAAAACCTTTTCGATAAAACCTTCTAACACTGTGAAAGTTAGTTACAAGACAATCTACACTGTGCAGTAAAACCTTTTCGATAAAACTTTCTAGTGCTGTGGTGAGTTTGGTAAGTAATAAAACTTCAATGATCAAACTTTACTTTCACAAGCGTGTGTTGTGGTAAAAACTATTTGACTACACCAACGCTAACATTTTATAACATTTGTGTTTCATAAAACGTCATGATCAAACTTTCTAACTATACATCAACCTGTGTTGCAGTAAAACTTTTGCAGACCATGATACACTTTCCGACGACACTCACGAATAAAACTTCGATGATCAAACCCTACTTTCACAAACGTGTGTTTTGGTAAAAAATATTTGACTACACCAACGCTTCCATTTTATGACACTTGTGTTTCGTAAATCTTTGATGATCAAACTTTACTTTCACAAACGTGTGTCACGATAAAACTATTTGACAAAACTTTGCTTTTGCAAACCATGATGCACTTTCTGACGACACTCACGAATAAAACTCCGATGATCAAACTTTACTTTCACAAACGTGTGTCGCAGTAAAACTATTTGACTACACCAACGCTTATATTTTATGACATTTGTGTATCATAAAACGTCATGATCAAACTTTCTAACTATACATCAACCTGTGTTGCAGTAAAACTTTTGTACAACATGACATTCTTTCTAACTACACTCACAAGAGCTTGTTCACTAGCGAAGAGAGAAATGAGCTTGTGGTTGCGTGTGGCGCATGAATGCCCTCCCATTTCATTCCATTCATCATTTCGTCTCCGTGATAGAGACAAGCAGAACTCATGGTTCATTCTCGCATGTATGGCCAACTATCGGGAGACAAGTACAATGGAAATTTTATGAGGTAGCCTGTGGCAGATAGCCAAATGTCGCCCTGGCGGTCAGAGTACAACGTTGAGACGAAAGGCAACCACTTGGAAACATGACACAGAGAGGTTTCACAAGGATTACTATTGCCAACGTCCCGTGCAGTACTCATCGCTAGGGACTTCACCGCTGTCTCGAAAGAACGCCCACCAACAGGAAGTATGACACCGAAAATCTCCGTACCTTGTACCGTCAATGACTTGATAGCCACACATGAAAACCGGTGGAGTTATTTACAAGAGGTTGGCAGACTTTGATCTTTGAGTCCATATGTGGCTCAGACATGAAAACCTGTACAGTTGGTAAGAGGTTGACAGACTTTGATAGTAGCTTGATAGCAAGCCGTAGAGAGCTTGATTCACCAGCGTTTTGCAATGGAGATGTTTAGATACCACCCATGACAAGATAGCTAAGACTCAACCGATTGGCGTTCAAAGTGCTACGTTGAGAACTGTGTCAAATGCCCAATATGAGTTACCCCAGCGGTTTCGGTCTAAAATATGACACACTCCCTTGCCACACTTATCACTACGGCATCATCCGCCGTCCCGAAGGACCACCCTGTCAGTAGAATATTACAGCAAGAATCTCCGTGACTTGCTCGCTTTCAGTGAAAAGCTGCTTGTATCATGGTAAGACTGGCTCGTACACACTTTACCATGCCTTCATTGACTTTAGCAGGGTCGAAAGCCCCAGAAAACCTCCAAAAATAATGAATTTAAATTTTTCAGCATTTAACACTACTTATGAAATTTTATAAGTAGTCTGTTACTATAGGTCTGATCAATAGCGATCGACTCTTGTTTGAATTAAGTCAAACGGACTTGTAGAAGCAAAGTTACAAGCCTTTCAAGTTTTGGAGTCTTTTATGGCCTGGAGACGAAGGCCATCTCCTGGCGAACCTTTAAGTCTGACGCCTTAGCTTATATCAGCAATGAAATTTTCTAAGTCGGTTTCTTACAGAAACCCGGTTTTCGGAGATTTCCAATGCTATCATCGGAGCTCCGGAGTTCACCTACTCCAAACCAGTCGGGAGGAGAACTGATTTCCACAAGTAGAGTTTCCATTTATATACAGAGTTCGAAAAGTCGAAATTTGAATTAATTCCGGACCAGAAATAATTCCATTTTTCGTCGGAATTGGAATTGACGATATTTAAATCTACTGGAATTCGAATTGGAATTGACCTTGATAAACCTCAATTCCACTTTTTCGATAGACCTGTGATAAATCTATTTGTACAAAAATTGAAGTCACAGTATTCGGCCGTTGTGTTAACTGCACGCAGAGATAAGAGAGAGAGAGATAGATCGACAGAGCTAGTTTTATTCTATTGTTGAATGAGGAGTGCTAATTGTGACTTTGATGGGCTTACAGCCCCCGGACAATGTTAATTCAGCAATTAAGCAAACAATGAAAAGATAATCATCTTTGTTCAATCTGTTATTTACTTATTTATCAGGTAAGATAATTAATCAAAATAAAACAATTGTTGAATTTAGTTATTGATTGGATAAGCACAAAAATTGGAGATTAACTTAATTGTTGTACACACGAAAAACAATTGGTTTGGAAAGAGGAAAATTAACCCTGCATTAAAGAGCAGATTGTCAGTTCAAATCACAATATAGACAGTGTCAACAAACTATTCTAATAATTAATGATTCAATTAAAATGGCAATGGCATGAAATATTATTCAACTTCCAACCACATCAATTGACAATATTAATTTTCAAGACTATAGTTCTACAAATACGATACTCAACGATAAAAGAAAAACTTTAAACTTGCAGTTCACTTCCTGATGTTGAATTCACTTCAATTCGATCGGACTCCTTTATACCAAAATAATATCATAAATGTCATGAATATCAGTGTCACTTATATCGTCAATCTTCAATCGCTCTCGCTGATGTGTTGCCGGATACGCTACTGTGTTGTTGTTCGCTGGTAGGCAGTTGTAGTTGTTACTTCTGTAGTCAAGTTACACCGCGAGAGCATGGAGTTCTTCTAACAGCTACTGAAGATGTCGTATGTGTTGCTGTTGGTAGCTGTTGTTCCAATTTCTCATCGTTTCTAATTTATGCAAATGTTTGACACTTGACGATAAATCCACTTTCTTTTGAAAATTGAAAGAGTTTTCTTTAATCTCTGCTCGTTAGTTTTCGACCGACCACATTTCGTTCTTATCATGGAATTTTCAATCTCCTTTTTCAACATGGACCATTAATCAGTTTTCATGATATCATTTTTATCGTCGTTTTTCTTTCATCAACAATCACGTTATTCACACATTGAATTTCTTTCTTCTGTCAGTTTATTAATAGATTTATTCGCATCTCTCTCTCACAGAAGTAGATAATAGTACACTAGAATGGAAGTTTGATATCTTGCCTATGTAGAATGATGGTACATGGAAAAATCTATGGTTTGTGGATCAGATTCGATCTAAAACATTGATTCATAGTCAAACTATTTGCCACGTTGGTTGCGGAAGTTGTTGGCAGCAAATTAATGAAGGATTTTTATGAAAATAATATTAAGTGAGATGGTGGCATTGTTTCATGTGGCATGGCCTACTATTCCCTGGGCTGGTATATTGTGTCGATTTGCAGCAGTCATTAACAACTATTTTCAAAATTCGAATTAGAAATTGGTCCACAAAGTCATAATTGAAAGTGGGCGGTGCACTGGTTGTAAGAATATCTCAAGAATTGAATAGAAAAAATTCTAGCCGTATGATGATTTCTCCTTCATACGGTTAAGAAACCGAGCGCTTTTGTCGAATAAACACATTGAAAGCTTCTTCGCCGACAAGAATTTCTCGGATGAGTGAGTAGTCGCTGGAACTTTTCAATTAATCATTAAATAACACATGTGATATAGTGTGATGATATTTTGGAAGCTGATATTCTAAGGCATGTAAAGATTTTGAAAATTGTTCAAATATAGTGAACAGGGGAGCCCTTTCAAGTAAAATGAATACTGAGATTTCTTGACCTCTGATTCCAAGCTTGAGCAATGTATGTTCTGTAAATCGACATTGCAAGTTGCATATGTGACTGATGATACTCTTGTTAGATTTTAGGAGCGATATTTCAAAATGATGAACGTACAGAACGTTTTAAAGGATTTCTTTCTTTGTCATCCTGTCACCGCAGTATTTTGTAATTCACTATTGCTTTTGTGTATGATCTTTGGACAAGGGGCAGCAATCCAGATCACAATTTGGCTTGATAAATATGAGTACAAATAAGAAAACATGGAAACCAGCTCGCACAATTTGCGTTTTCCCCCAACTTAGTTCCCCCGGCGTGTGCCATCATTTTCATGCAATTTCCATTCTAGGACTTTCTATGGTACTGCTAATTTCTATGCTCTCTCTCTCTCAGCGTTTGTTTCTTTGCTGACCGTTAATTTTCTTTTCTCTTTTTCACAAGATGTTGAATATCTCGCTTACGGAACGAAAATGGCGTAGGCTGACCGGCTACATATATACATGTACATGTACACAAGAAATGTGAACTATGAACGTGAGAACGCACATAGGAACGACGCAGGGAACGGCACACAGGAATAACGAGGATAGGATATGGGCACATGGGTTAGATTGAAGCGAGGAAACTTTAGATACATTAACATATACGCGCCATGCAATTATCGGAATTGAGTCTCATTATAGAATTGGAATTGGAATTGAATTGAACTGGTTCGACTGGTATTGGAATTGAAATTTCTGCTCTGGAATTGGAATTGGAATTAAACAATTTTCCAGCTCTGCTTATATAGTTTGTGGCGATCAGCTGATGACGTAATATCCATCATCCAAAGAGTTTAAACACGTCTATCTTCGGTTCTAGTGCTGCGATTGACTCCAAATTTTGACAGTCACGTTTTCTCGCTCTCACCTTTCATTTAAGACATCCCTCGACTCTCTATGATGACCAGAAGCCGAGTTGAAAAAACTTTTTGAAAAGTTCCAAAATCTTGGAAAATGCGCAAAAACTCGATTTTTAACATGCTCACATTTGGAAACAAAACCTTCCACAGATCTCAAAAGATAGGATCCTAGAGAACAAAGCGTGGTCTTGCCCCTAAAAGAAGGCCGAGCTCTTCATTCACTTCCAATTCTCCGCTATTCATCGCCAAAGGTGGCTACAATTTAGCATTTTCACGAAAAAATCCCGTGTGGAGACCCATTGTGAAGAAAATTTTCAACTTTTTCTCTCCGATTCACTTGAAACTCACCCTCTAGATGCAGAATGGCACGCTGATTCCAAATCTGGTCTCTGTTTTTCCGTCCAAGGCTTCGTTCACCCACTAGAGCCATTTTCACAAAAGTTCTAACTCTGTCGTTTTTTCGTCAATGTCCAAAATTTTCAATGGTGTCTCACATCTAAACGAAGGTAGATGTGAACAAGCCGTTTCTTCCACTGAATTTGTCTCACTCTTAGCTTTCAAATGAGGCATCACACGACTTTCTACCATCTCTGGAACCAAAGTTGGAAGTCTCGTCCAGAGGGGGGGACGTCCCAAAAGTTTTTTCTCTCCGATTGAACTGGAAACAAGTCCCTAGACCCAAAATTGGCCACAAAGTCCGAATTTGCCCTCCTTTTTCCCATCCGAACACTCCTTCATGTCGAAAAATGGACTTTCTCAGGAAAATAGGACCAAACTGAGCTTTCCACTGTATTTTTCTCACTCTTAGCTTTCAAATGAGCTATTGCACGACTTTCTGCGATCTCTAGAACCAAAGTTGGAAGTCTCATCCAGAGGGGGGGGACGTCCCAAAAGTTTTTTCCCTCCGATTGAGTTGGAAACAACCTTCCTAACCCAAAATTTCACGTAGACTCCGAATCTGGCCTCCGTTGTCCCATCTGAGCCCTCCTTCATGCCGAAAAACGGCCTTTATCATCCCAAAACTTCCAAAACCCACCTTGTTCTAACTCTGGCGGTTTTCAGAGATTCCTACCCTTGCCTCACAGGAGAGTTCCTCTGGAAACAAGTTGGAAGTCTCGTTCTAGAAGGGGGGTTCAGAAGTTTTTCACTCCGATTGAGCTGGAAACGAGTCGCTAGACACAAAATTGGCCAAAAAGTCCGAATTTGCCCTCCGTTTTCCCATCCGAGGCCTCCTTCATGCCGAAAAACGACTTTTCTCATCCCAAAATGACCAAAACCCGCCTTTTTCCAACTTCCGGTTTCAGAGATTCCACCCCTTGCCTCAGTTTCTCCTTCCTTCCTTCCTTCCTTCCTTCCTTCCTTCCAGAGGGGGGAGGTAGGGAAACAGTTTCCTCCTCTCGGACCCATTCCTCCCAACACATCCTTGGCCCTCTCCCTCACCTTCCTTCCAGAGGGGGGGGGCTGAGTCAGCATGATGACTCATCGTTGCACATTTTGCGCTTCCGTCTGCAAGGGGATTACTACTGACGTCACAAGTCACTGATCGAGTAGACGAAGGAATGGGAATGCCTTGCAATTGTAGGCCAGTGTTATGGTAGTTGCGGTAGCCTTGCAGGTCGCTGTCTTGTCGTTGAGCGTTGGCGATTTCTTCATGAGTAGGGCAGGAAGGACGAGTGATGGCTGAGACTTCCACCCGTGACAAAGCATCAGCAACAATGTCATCCTTACCGCTGACATGTCGAATATCACAAGAAGACTGCAAAATATAGTCTAGGTGTCGGACTTCTCGCGGGGAATGTCGATCGGCAGACGTGGAGAGAGCGTAAGTGAGTGGATTATGGTCAGTCAGTACGGTGAAGTTCCGACCTTCTAAGCAATGGCGAAAATGGCGAATTGCAAGGTAGATGGCCAGTAGCTCTCTGCCGAAAGTGCTGTACCAAGAGTCCGTGTCGGATAGTTTCCGTGAAAAGAATGCAAGCGGTTGAAGTTCACTGTCTGTCAACTGTTGCAGAGACGCACCAACAGCGAAGTTAGACGCGTCGACGGCGAGTACCAACTGTGAAGATTGATCGGGAAAAGCCAGACAAGTAGCGCTGGTGAGGGCACGTTTGGCGTCGTTGAAGGATTGTTCAGCTTCGGAGGACCAACTCAGGGACTTGGATGCGCCTTTGAGCAGATTGGTTAGGGGCTGTAGAAGACTTGAACATTGAGGGATAAAGCGGCGGTAAAAATGATCATGCCGAGGAATCGACGGAGTTCAGCTATCGAGCTCGGCTGGGGAAAATTCGAGATAGCAGTGACCTTGTCTTCGACGGGCGCTATTCCATGACAGTCGATCTTGTGTCCGAGAAAGGTAATTGATGAGACACCGAAAACACACTTAGACGGGTTTAGTATGACTGTAGTGATGCAAATGGAAAATTTTCCACTGGAAAATTTTGAAATTTATTTTTCGGTGATTCACGTTTTTCCTTTGTTTTGGAGACTTATTTTAGTCGTTTGAAAAGACTATGTAATATTCAAAGACCGAAAACTTCTCTATCATCCCTGTATGTCAACTTTTGTAACCAACTGCACCTTTTCCATGTCGATTTCAGATCTTTCCAAATGAATTTCAGACATTAGATGGATTTCAGATTTCTCTAGCTGAATTTCAGATATCTGTTAGAAGCACAGATGAAAAGATCTTAAATTCAATTGGAGATTCATGTGGATCATATCTGAAATTCATTTGGGCAGATCTGAAATCGAATTGGAACTATCTGAACCATCTGAACTAGAAATGGAAGATGTGTATCCTCAGCGAAGATGTCGGACAATAGGCCAGAAGTTTGAAACTATCATAGATATTCTTTTACTCATCACAGATATCTTTAGTGACCAAATATCTAACGAGTTTACAGTCTTTATGTCTTCCAAAATGGTCGCTCTGAATGCTGTGTTAGACTGTGTGCTATACTTCACTTGTTCATCAACACATGAAGAATTATTTTCACTGATCCACGCTGCATAATAAAGCTTAACTTTCAAGCTATTAAGTAAACTCCAAAATGAAGTACATTATTTTTAATCCAGATCTTTCACAGTGCATGAAATTGTACCCCTATTGTAAAGCAAGATTCACGTTATCCAAAAAGGTGTCTGTGTGATAATTAAAAATGCTAACAAAATTGCATAAATAGCCACTGTGGCAAAGGAATATTCAAAAGTCCGCGGACGGAACTCGCATTGCTACGATCGCTTTAATCGAAGTAATGATGAAATTAAGGGTTTTAGATCCAATTTATTGGTACGTAGCTGCCTCGGCAGTGGAAGCACTCAAATTATAAGGCAGCTATCAAAAAAATCAAAAGTTTCAAAATTTCCCATAATTTTCCAATATTTTCCAAAATTTTCCATAATTTTCCGGAAAATTTTCATCACTAAGTATGAGTCCGTACTCATCAAGGCGTTGAAACAGCATTCTGAGATGGGACTGGTGCTCTTCCGGTGAGGAGCTAGCGACTAGCAGGTCATCAACGTAGGCAAATACGAAGTTAAAACCACGTAAAATTTCGTCGATGAAGCGTTGAAATGTCTGTGCTGCGTTGCGTAGACCGAAGGGCATCCTGGTAAACTCGAAAAGACCGAAAGGAGTTGTAACTGCAGTCTTCGCAATATCATCAGGTTCGACAGGAATCAGATGATAGGCACGAGTCAAGTCGATGGATGAGAACACAGTCTTGCCTTTGAGGTTGGACGAAAAGTCTTGGTTGGATGTGGGGAACTGGGTACCGGTCAAATGGGTACCAGTCAAATGGTTGAGAGCGCGGTAGTCACCGCAAGGGCGCCAATCGCCAGACTTCTTGGTGACCATGTGCAGAGGAGAGGCCCAAGCGCTATCGGACGAACGATACCCATCTCAAGCATGTGCTGGAACTCCTCTTTAGCACAACGTAAACGGTCCGGTGCTAAGCGGCGAGGGCGAGTGAAAACTGGAGGGCCTGTGGTGCGGATGTGGTGAGTCACATTGTGCTGGCAGCGTCATCATGCAGGGAGTGATTCGTTAATCGAGGAAACTGGCGCAGGAGAGTCAAATAAGGACATTGAGAGGCAGGCGCAGACGGATGAGTCAGGAGAGGACTGAGCTGCTGAACACCGTTGGCCGTGGTGCCAAGAACAAAAAGGCTTGTAAAGCTGTCCAGAAGGCGACGGTGGTTCAGGTCAATCAGGAGGTGGAAGTGGCTGAGGAAGTCAGCTCCGATGACAGGATGAGTGACATCAGCCATCACGAAAATCCACCGAAAGGTACGCCGTAGTCCCAAGTTCAAGGTCAACGATCGCTGGCCGAAGGTTGAGATGATGGCGTGATTAGCTGCGAAGAGAGGTTCACCACGGAAGCCATTTCGACGATCAGCAGTCGTAGGAGGAAGGACACTGACCTCAGCACCACTGTCGATCAGGAACTTGGTGCCAGAGTAGCGGTCCCAAACAAAAAGTCGGCAGCTCGGAAATGGAGGGCCGGTGGCAGCCGCCACCTCTACTGCGGGGCCGAGGAGTTTCCCGATTGGAAGCTGCAGGGATTAATGCACTTCTCAGCTGCAGTGCTGTATGTTCGGTGATACCAGCACACATCTGGACGGTCGCCAACAGGACGATTAGAACGGTCCCGGGACTTAGAACGCTCACGTGAGTTCCTAGTAGTGCACAAGGAGGAGATGCGTTCAGCGAGTCGGTTCACTGTCTTCTCCAAGCGATCCAGTCGGTCGCTGAGACTGTCAGGGCGGTTGACTGAAGCGACCGCGGCGTGGAGAGGAACTGGAGCGTCGAGAATTCGATCAGCTATGTCTGCAACATCTTCTTGTGGCATGGAGTCCTTTGAGGCAGCGAGAATGGATTGAGCGTGGAGGGGGAGTAGTCTCTGAACGAAGAGTTGTCGCAGAAGTCCTTCATCGAAGTTGCGGTGACCCAGCAGGTGACGCATGCGGCGGAGGAGTTGCGAAGGCTTACGATCACCAAGCTCCTCCTCGCTGAGTAACTGACGCAACCGTTTGTGTTCGGAGACTGAGGTTCGCTTGATGATGGCAGCCTTCAGCTCATCATACTGATCGGTCATCGGGCGAGAAACGATCAGGTCGCGAACTTCTTGGGCGATCTCTTGAGGGAGTGTGCGGATGACGTGGCCAAACATAGTTTCCTGCTTGTTAACTCGACAGACGTCGAATTCCGCCTCGCAGAGTGAGAACCACAGCTCGACGTCGGAGGACCATAAGGAAGGTAGCTTCACACTTAGGGCGGCGAGTTGAGTTGGGTCGGTCATGATTTTTAGTTGGGCGCCAATTTGTAGAGGTTTTTGGTAATGTCTATCATAATTATAGTAAGGTAAATCACCAAAGTAAGTTATTCTAATCTCTAACAGCCCAGAGAGAGAGTTTTTAGAACACCGTCTTGTCTCGCAGTCAGTGAAGTTGCGTTATTATTATCATCAGCTTTACATTCGCCAAGTGACAGGATGGGAAGGTAATTAAGATAAGGCGAAGAGATTACAAGTGGAAAGTGAAGTAAAGAGGGGTGTTAAAATCAAGGAGAGCAGCAGCTGTACACCATCTGTTAGCGTGCATCGCAACTAAGATAACACCGCTACAATGCTATTCCTATATAATATGCGCTCTTCAGATTTAATAATTGTACTGTTAAGAGATGCTTTCTGCTACTTCATGTTTGCCCGCATGGTCCCTCGTTGCGACAGGGATGAATAGGGGGAGTTCCGCTTCTCCCTATTGTGTGTCAGACCAACTGAATAAACGTTGTCGAAGCCAGGGTGTTTTCTCATTTTCTCTACAAGCTATCACGGCAAAGATGACAGACGAGACGCGACAAATGGTGCGGAGCTTCAACGGGAGCGGCGATGTGTCGGCATGGATAAAAAAGGCCAAGCTAGTCGCCAAACTGAAGGAGATTAAGAAACTTGAGTGTTTCTTCCCGCTCTACCTTGAAGGCGACGCATTTGCCGTGTACGATCAAATGGAAGATACCGATAAAGAAAACCCGTCCAAGATCGAGCAGGCGCTAAGAACAGCTTTCGAAGTGGACAGGTTCGAGGCCTATGACAGGCTTCGGAACCGAAGATGGCTACCAGGAGAACCGGCAGATGTATTCCTCACCGACCTAAGGCGATTGGCAAAGCTGGCACATATCAGTGACGAGGAGGTCATCCGTGGCGCCTTCATTGTCGGGTTGCCGACTGACATCTCCATGCAGCTAAGGGCCGCAGTAGATTCATCCAGCTGCAAAATTTCTGCCTTGTGTGAACAGGCACGGATCCTGCTGTCCCAACGTCAGTGGGCGGAGACTCCCAGCTATGCCGCGGTCGGCCGGGCGAACCGCAGGCCAACAGCGCCTACAAAGGCGCCGGCATCTTTCCAGCCGCGTCGGTGCCACATATGCGATGGAGCCCATTTGGCGAAGTTCTGCCCCTCAAAGGTGGAAACTCGAACCTGTTGGCGGTGCAGTGAAGCAGGACACTTGGCGCGTGACTGCTCAAATCAACCGGCGGGAAACGGCTCGGGGAAATCGTCTGCGCCACCGGCTTCCCAGTAAACGCGAAGGCGCTTCCTTCCATTGAGGTGAGAGTTGAAGAGAGAAGACTGCAGGCTTTAGTTGACTCAGGCTGCACGATGACTGTAGTGAGCGCTGATTCGGCTGTAGGTTTCCGTAGATGTACCGATCGAAGATGTTTGATATCTGTTGACGGTGCGCGTGTACGAGTGACTGGCACGAGCGAACTGATAATACGCATTGATGAGATGTCAATAGCTGTTGAGTGCTTGGTACTTGAGAAGATGCTCTCGGGCTTTGACATACTGTTGGGATTAGACGTAGTTCAGAGACTAGGAGGTGTATGCATTTACCCAGATTTGAGCGTGAGGTTTGGGCTTGGTCCTTACTCGTCCACGAATGCAGGTCTTCATGTATGCGCAGGGTTAGTGGCTCAGATAGATAATGTCAGCTCCAATTTCGCAGAAGAAGAGACGATGATTGTTGAGGATGTTGATTTCTCTGCGAAGTTTGATGGCAAAAAGTGGGTAGTGAGCTGGAAATGGACAGACACGCCGGTTCTAGAAAATAAGGTCAGTTGCTACAAAATTCCTAGCGATTTGAAGGGCGATTTTGACTCTGAAATGCAGTGTTGGATCAGAGAGGGAATTTTGCAGCCAATTAGCATGCACGATGAGCAGCATCCTGTCAACCTCATTCCTTTGATGGCAGTTAGACAGGCTAATAAGAACAAGACAAGACCTGTCCTAGACTTTAGGGAACTAAATGCTTACGTATCCTCTCACACAGGAGATTCAGCCGTTTGCGACCAAGCACTGCGTAAATGGCGAGCGCAGGGAACCAACATAATGATGGTGGACTTGAAGAAAGCGTATCTTCAACTCCATGTTGATCCCTCGCTCTGGTCATTTCAGACAGTATTGTACAAGAATTCCTATTATCACTTGACTAGGCTAGGATTTGGTCTCAATTGTGCTCCCAGAATCATGTCTGTTATATTGACGTGGATCCTGTCACTTGATGAGGTTATTGAAAAAGGAACAGACCATTATATCGACGACATAATGGTGAACGAAGACATCGTCCCAGCTCATCAAGTGATAAGGCACCTGAAAAAATACGGGCTCGAGACAAAACCTCCTGAGAAATTGTCCAACACTAGGGTACTAGGTCTGCAGACAAGGTGCGAAGATGGAGCACTCATAAAGTGGGCCAGGGGCAACGAAGTGCCTCATGTAGATCCAGAATCATTGGTCACGCGCAGACAGCCGTTTTCCATATGCGGTCAGTTGATCGGTCATTATCCTGTGGGGGGCTGGCTGCGTGTGGCTTGTGGCTTCATCAAAAGACACAGTGAAGGAATGGCGTGGGACGACTATATAGGGAAAACAGCAGAGGAAATGTTGACTGAGGTATTAAGAAGGCTGAATGAAGGCGATTATCCCGTTCAAGGAGTTTGGGACGCTAAAATCGATTTCGGTGCCGTTGTCAAAGTCTGGTGCGATGCCAGCAGCATCGGAATAGGATGTGTCCTGGAAGTTGATGGTAACGTCTCTCATCATCTGAGAGACGAGCTGAAAGCTAAGTTTAATGTCGGAGAGCTAGTGTTTGTGAAACCGAGGCAAAATCGTTGTGATAGTCAGTAGAGTGAAGGTGTTGTGACTGCTGTGAACTCTGCTTGGTCTGTTGATGTTGATGGTGTGCCCAGGCACATAGCCGACGTCAGACGCGTGCACTCTCCTCCGAGTAGGCCTACAACTCTCACTCATCATTCGATCCTCAGGCCGGTGTTCCATACTGCGGAACCAGAAGATGTCACAGACGAGGACATTGTGTGCGACAGGTCCGATGGAAGCGTCACGAATGAGGAAGAGGAAAATTGCAGTCAAGAGCCAGAAGAAGACACGCGTGACAGGCGCCCACCTGTTTGGATGGCTGACTACTACTATTTGTGACTTGCTCCACATGTGTATACTTTCCTAGGCCCTTTTTTGGACTTGAGTCCACGGGGAAATGTACTGTTAAGAGATGCTTTCTGCTACTTCATGTTTGCCCGCATGGTCCCTCGTTGCGACAGGGATGAATAGGGGGAGTTGACTTGTATGCATGTATGCAGTGCATGTGCCGATCCGAAGGGTTATATTGGTCATCTATCATCATGTTATGGGAGAAAGAACAAAGGTGAGTCTTGAATGTAGAACTGTATTTGACATTGCTAGCGATATGATGAAAAGAGCATTCTATGTCAGAATATTTGCCAAAAAATGTTGAAGCTAGGCGGCCGATGCCCAAACTTCAGATGAACACTGTAGCGTCAAAAGACGGAAAGGAAAAAACTCGTCGATATGACGATTTTCCGTGGCTGTGTGAAGCTCTGGGCTGACTGTCAATTGAGAAAACTTTACGTGCAACCTACAAATCAGTCAAGGAGGCTCTTGCATGTTGTTGTCGATGACTTCGTCAAAAAGTCAAAAAGGATGAATCTCATTTTTAGATAATTCCACACATTCACGCTGTGAAGTACAA
Source organism: Prostheceraeus crozeri (assembly GCA_907163375.1). Lineage (NCBI taxonomy): Eukaryota > Metazoa > Platyhelminthes > Polycladida > Euryleptidae > Prostheceraeus > Prostheceraeus crozeri. The sequence goes on from CAJQUW010003453.1 coordinate 32,470, forward strand.
GAGATTCATTAGAACAAATAGTTTTATATAATTTGAACAGCAGCCAACAGGGTAATGAAAATCCTCAAGAAATTAGAAACTAAATTAACACCCTTTTCGATATCAAATATGATAAATGATACAATGTGCAAGGACGATGTATTATCTTTGGGCACATGGGCGTCTAGAAAATCCTATTCTGTGCATCGCATGCCTATCGATGGGCGGCACCGCACGCCACTGGCGAAGAGTATGCAAGATATTTGGTATTAATCTTGATAGTGATGACAACATTTGGAGGCTGCTGATAAGTCCTGTCGTAAGCTGTTCAGGTGTATAGTTGAAAACCAATGTCATCCGCTTCGTGAACTGTTTTTTTGCGAACGCCCTACGCGTAATTGTACCACTCGTTCGTGAGCTGTTTCCACCACCTGCCAAAACTAGCCGTTTTAATAGATCATTTTATTAACTTTTGTAAATAGCTGGGATTATTCACTGTTTTTATTTCCTCGTTGGATTGTGGTAGCCTACGTGTATTCTCTCTTCCAAAGACTACACATTGGGGATTTAATAAATGCGGAGTCACCACTCTACCTAATATACTTACTCTACGTGGAAAAGTAAGGCTCCAATTACCCTATTTCTACACACCTAGTAAACAGCTCCTGTGCATCAATCGATAAGAGCTTAAGTTTCCCTCTATCCATCAAGGAGACGCTTATTTCAAAGGAGAAAGTGACAAGAGAAGGAATCGGATTGTTGATCACAAACTCCGGAACCGATTCTGAAGATTTTTTACAGATAATCTAAATGAGGTATCAGAGTCTCAGAATGGCGTAACAGGATGAGGATAACCGAAAGCACAGGAGAGATCAGCAACTGTCATGGGAGCTGCTATAATTAAACTATCGAGTGCCTGTGACATTCGACTTTTTAAGTAGGATACCGGTACTTTAGGCCTATTTTTATGCACATGAAAATGATATTTATATAAAGGTCGATATTCTTTAAAACGTCTCACATAGCCTACATACATCAAGTCTAGACCGCAGGAATCTCTCTCACGAATCGCGAGCATGCATGCAATTGTAGGCCTAGACATACAGATAATTTTATCAAATCTCCATTGAAATTTCAGTAAAGGACACAACATAAGTCATGATAATTCCAATGCCCTGCGAATATATTTTTCATGCTGCACTCAAGTGCCATGCACCTAATGTTGCGAATGTCAAATCACTTCAGCTACATTCTGATACTGTGAATTAAATGCCATTGCTATGATGCCTACCATAATTAGGATAATTAGCTTGAGCTTGCGCATTTCACATTATGGCATTTTTTTGCTGATGAATAGTATTTATAATTATTCATTTCTTTTGTGTCTATGTTAGGCCTACATGTACATGCACATGTCCTCTGTGTTTGTTTTTGGATAGGCCTAAAACTTTCATGGAGCCAGATGTCTCATCAAGCACACTTGAATTCAGGTCTTTATAGATTCTTCATCATCACATTATTAAAAGAGATTATTAACAATTTCGTCGGCAGAGCTTTGATGAGTTTTATACGTTGAATGTATAAATATATATTTATACGTTTATATGTGTAGGCTTAAGTCAGGCCATGACTCCGTCTTAAAAAGCAAACACACCAAAGACGATCCATGAGACGTAGGCTATCTAAGGCAAACCTTGAACATAACCTAAAATCTAACCCTAAAGCAACCGAAAATGTCTCCTAGACCAACCTTAAGTAAATTCGATAAACTAATAACCCAGATCTCATTTTCATTTTGAATTAGTTTTCGCCAAAACCGGATAAGAAGGTAGCAATTCGAAGTCGATGTGGCCTAAATGGATTCCACCTACATCCAAGTCATAATCATAGCACTTATTCATGGATATCCATGCTCATCCTAAACTTGAGCTTCAAGAAATACAACTGTCAAAAAATCTCAGTCTACCGGTACGACAACTTCTGTAAATCCTAAGACTTGATAAAGTCAATAAAATGAATTGGATATGTACTGTGAATACATTATCAAGCAAAAATACATGCATGCATGCCAGCATAAATCTACGTGAGGGATGAGACCAGTGAAGACAGTTGTGTCCCCTGTATTTGACATTCATACCGATCTTGCTAATTATTTCAAGTAGGCCTATATAATATATATAAAATCACCTGTATGACAACAGATGAGTAATCTGAATGGAGTTATAGCTCACCAGCATTTACATCAAGTCATATAGAAAACGCATTAGGCCAACTTGATCTTAATCTTGTAGTCTTGCATTTGCACGTACTTCCACCAAGAGAGCTGTATAATTTCGCATGTGTACTACTGCACACACTCTGAACTTCTGCAAAACTTTGCTTTGATACCTGGTAACTTTAAAACATATAGTGAAAAGATTAATAAATAGCGCTTCAGTCAGTTTCTATTTATTGCGAACAAATATCACTCGATACAAATATACGAATCAAGAAACAATGAAATCTGAAGGCAATTATTGATCATAAAAGAATCAACAAGAAACGGCACCCATGAAGGCGGTGACACCCATGTGGACACCGGCAACGCTGTCTCAGAAAGAGCCACAGTATAGCGAATTTCGTCCGTTGCCTTCGTCTGTCTCCGTCATGGCTCCAATGCTGTCGAAGGAGAGGGCAGAAATTGGAATCACCGATTCAATACACTTCATCTTCTTTGAGCCTATTCAGCGAAAACTCTGGAATGAATCGCACAACCGTTGACGTAACTAATCGAAATGTGTATATCGTTTCAGATGATGTCCCACTAGAGAGCTTTCCTCGAAATGGCATCTCAGTATAGGCATGCAAGGAAGCAGTCGCGGAAATTCAACAATTTGACAGAAAAAACGGAAAATTCACAGCTTTTCAGTAGCTCGTCCGTCTAAGAAATTACCAATCTTTGCTTAATTAAACTGCATATGGGAACGATTATCTTGCTTATGGCATCCCTCATTTGCTCAGTTTGCTCCGTAATCGTAATAAGAATGATAAAAATGGTTAATGATCATTTCCAAAAGAGCCAAAAATGATCCAAAAAAGCCAAAATCACAAAAGAGCCAAAAAAGCCACAGAATTGAGCCGATTACCCAAAAAAGACAAACTTAAGTTCACCACACCAGTCTACACCCACACTATCAGTTTCATTACCATAGCCATCGATGCCACTCCTCCACAGCAATTCAAATCCACAAAATCGCAGTCCACATTTCGATACTCAAATCCAAAAAAGCCAAAATATTCTGCGCTACTGCGGTTAATGATCATTTCCAAGCATGGCCAAATATGATCCAAGCATAGCCATAATTTTTCTGATATCAATCAGATTTCCCAAGCGAGCCAAACTTACGCTATCTAAGCATAGAACTAATTAGAAATCAAGTTTCAGAGCTCTACGACACAAAACGCCGGAGATAGCCTATTCTTCATTATCATTGATTAAGTTAATAAACCACTTATTCGTGTATTTAACACATGCTTATGTAGGCCTATTTAATTACACGTAGATAATCACTTCAAACTGGTAGACATTATTTACAATAAATTTTATTAAACGATTTCGAAAATGACTTTGAAGTATTGTTATTGTTGCGTTATTTGCCCCCACCATTATGGCTATGCTAGGATCATGGCGCCATGCTTAGGCGTTTAACGCCGTCTATCTCCGGCGTTTTGTGTCGTAGAGCTCTGAAACTTGATTTCTAATTAGTTCTATGCTTGGATAGCGTAAGTTTGGCTCGCTTGGGAAATCTGATTGATGGCAGAAAAGTTTTGGCTACGCTTGGGTTTTTGGCTATGCTTGGAAATGATCATTAACCGCTACTGCACCGATTACCCAAAAAAGCCAAACTTAGGCTCACCACACCAGTCTACATCCACACTATCAGTTTCATTATTGTTGCTGGAGATTTCCTAAGATGATTCGAATTACTGTCTTTTATCTTCTCTTTTGCTAGTGAATTTTGGTAGTTTGATTCTGTCCGTCTGAGTTTGGTTTTCAAAATCCCGACTTTGATGATAGAATTGATCCCCTTTTTTGAGATGAGGATCCTGAGATTGCTTCCTGGATAGCAACCCTGCTTGCTTAGGCGAAATTTTTGAATATCTTTTAATCCAAGCAATCATGGCCACCATATTTTTAGTAGGCCTATTTTACTTTTTGCGTATTATACAGCTTTTGACAGAGGGATAATAAATTTGGCACAATACTTTCTTCGTGAGTTTTTTTTAAATTTTAATGTCTGCATCATTTTGGCTGATTTCGCTATATTCAGTTCTAATTTATTTTGCGGCATCAATTTTTGGTGAAATATGGGTTGATTTTTTTACTATAGAGCCAAAATAAATAACATCACGACAAAAAGAACACATCGAGCCACAACTTCTGCGCATCTTTGCGGAAAACGCAGTAGAGCGAAACTCAAGCTTTACAGTACCTCACTCACCTTCAAGTAAAAGTTTGATCAGAATCCATGCAATACTCTGTCCTACACAGCAGTCACAAGTTTGAAAATATGGCCTATTTAGCGACATTTCAACTTTTCAAACACACATCGAGCCACAACTTCTGTGCATCTTTGCGGAAAACGTAATAGAGCGAAACTTAAGCTCTACAGCACCTCACTCACCTTCAAGTGACATTTAAACTTTTCAAACACACATTGCGTTTTTCGCAAAGATGCGCAGAAGTTGTGGCTCGATGTGTGTTTGAAAAGTTGAAATGTCGCTGAATAGGCCATATTTTCGAACTTGTGAATGCTATGTCGTACAGAGTATTGCTTGGATTTTGATGAAACTATACTTGAAGGTGAGTGAGGTACTGTAAAGCTTAAGTTTGGCTCTATTGCGTTTTCCGCAAAGATGAGCAGAAGTTGTGGCTCGATGTGTTCTTTTTTGTCGTGATGTTATTTGTTTTGGCTCTATAGTAAAAAATCATTAACCGAAATAAGTTGAATTAACATAAAGGAGTCTTCCTATCCATATAGAGATATTCACAAATGCAAAATCATTGAATTTGAAATTATCTGCTTATTATGTGTGCATGTTTGAAATTTCAAATACATTTTTCAATTTTAATTTTTTACTTTTATTTCTGCATCTGATGATCAATTATTGAATTTTTCAGAATCATGTTGCTTTTAGCCTCAGTGTCTCGATAAAAGTCACCGAATTGGATTGTTTATTTCACCTGCAGAAACTAAAAATTAAAATGTGCGATCTTAGTGATATTTGATTTGAACTAAACCTTCAATTATTTGACCTTTCACCTCATCTAATACAATTATGCAATCTCAGAGCGATTAGTAATCATCGTTTTATTAACCATCTTAATCAGATCCTACGATTAGTGCATGGTTTATCAGTTTTTGTTGTCATTTTCCATTTCAAATAGTGATCTAATGGAAATTGACGCTATAAACAGCATCTGTTAAAAACGGACGGTTTTTGACCTTGTACCTTCACCTCCGCCCAGGGATGACTTTAGAAATAAAACTGATGCTGTTTTTCTGAATCCCCTTTCAATGCCTTTTCGATTGATGTGTGGTTCGGCAGAATTGGTTTGGGAGATCAGGAAGGGGTGAGAATTTCCCCCTCAGAGCTGTATCTTGCTTTCTAGGGAAGGTACCACTACTTTATCCCAGCGCTCAAGTAAAACTTCTCAGTGGTGTTGCACTATCACTCGTACTCAGTGACATAAGTCTGTTTTAAATCCATTGTGACGAAGTTTGGCGAAATTTGATGAATTTGGAAAATGTGAGGGGAGGAGGAGAATAGAAGTACCTAATATTTTTTCATTCACCAAGAGTTTTATAGACCCCAACTTACAAATTTAGTCCATTCTAAATTTTTATATCATAGCGAGAACCAGATGATGCTGATTAAAATGAGCCCCATTTCATGCACAAAATTATACATCAATTATTCATAATAAAAAGATGTTAAAGATTAAATTCGATGTTCATGACTCGGAATGATAATTCATTAGTTTCACTGTCAACAGGCGGGAATGAAGGAAACTGCTTTGATCTCCGACACCCACAATCGAATTGTTAACAAACACTGAACGCGCGCTTGAACATACAGTCCGTTTCATAAAAAATGGATCATCCTAAAATTTGACTAAATAAAACATAAGTATGATACAGAAAGCATTTTTCATGTTATTTCATTTCCCTAATATATTTAAATGTCCTTATATAATCTGATAAGCTATGATACAGTAACGGTTCTCAAGAAGCTAATATTTTGTGGCCCTACCCTTATTGTCAATGACATTACCAATTCGTCTAGGCATTGATTCGATAATATCGTTGATTTTTGACTGATCTAACTTTCTCCACTCTCTTTTTAACAGTGACGTAAGTTGTGATATGCCATCTGTAGGTAGCAGTGAACGACGAACGTTACGTTTTAGAATACTCCATACATGTTCAATGGGATTCAGATCAGGAGAACGAGCTGGCCAAGATAATGTCCTAAGCCCTAATTGAGACTTGCATAAGTTGACTATACTACTCCTGTAACACGTAGCATAATCATCCATAAATAACCAAGTCGATCGATCACCAAGTTGATCTGTCATTTGGCCAATGTTCATTCGTAAAACATTCACATAGCGTTCAGAATTCATGGTTCCTTGCTGCATGTGAAGTTCAGAGCGACCATTGATCCAAATGCCAGCCCAAATCAGTAGAGTCGCACCACCTTGTACCCGGGGACGATGTAAATGTCTCGGAATTTCCTGATCAGATTTTATCCATAATCTCAATCGACCATCACTATCCTTCAGACGGACTGATGCCTCATCAGACCAGACAACCCGATCCCATTGATTTCGCCAGTGACAATGACTCATTGCCCATCTGAGACGTCTTTTTGTATGCTGATCTGATAATTCGATCTGAGAGGGCCTTTTACAGCTCTTGAAATTCGACTCAATAAGTCTTCTACGAATAGTGGACTTAGAAATAGACGAGACTAGTGCAACCATCTCAGTTAAGGAGAGACTTGGATCAACTTTAACAAATCTCAAAATTAGGCGGTCTCTACGTTTGGATGTTTTGCGTGGACGGCCAGAGCCCTCTTTACGACAGAGTCGAAAATCATCATTATGCCATCGATGCACATTTGTGTAAGGGACATTTAGTCGCTTGCTTGTAGCTCGCAAAGAAAACCCTAGTTCTAGCAAGACTGACACTTTGCCTTTTGTGAATGCGATCTCGTTATTGTTCATTTGTGCTTTGTATTGTTTTCAACCGGTAGGAGATAGATTTCTAGCTGAAAGCAATCAGGAGTGCTGCCAACACCACCGCAACGAAGTCAGGAATCTATGGAACATGAAGTCCAGTTAATCACATGTAGCAGTTACATTATTGTTGATGAATAATGGTGCTATACTGGCTCTGATTGACAGATTTTCTTTATTTTTGTTTTGCTTGATAGCTTTTGGCTTGTAGAACAACATATTCCATAACAAAAGAAACAAATGTAATTTTATAAGAGTGAGGTATGATTTTGTGTAACATTGCTAAATGAAGATCAAATGATCTACTACTTTTTTATCTATAACAGGAAAACAACTCAATATTCATGCTTGAAATTTCCAACAATGATATTAGTAAGCACAACTGACATATCTTCCAAATTTCAGAGAAATTCGTTCAAGTTTGGCGGAGTTAGACAAAGTTGAAGTTATGGCGATGTTTAAGGGTGATCCATTTTTTATGAAACAATCTGTAGTATTATCACTGGGCGTCAAGTTGCCAGATTTCTATGATTCGAATGTCGGAATGTAAAGGTGCGTTTACACATGCGAGAAGGCTGTCGCGACTTATCGCCGCGAGAAGTCGCATGAGGTATTACACAGATGCAATTTCCTTCTATTCGACAGTATCATCGATTGTGAAATGAACTTAACTTTTATCACATGATTTAGTGACGTAGAAATGGAACGCGAGCTTCTATCCAAGAGCTCGCAAGCCATATTACATTGCTATAGCTATGTCGGATGGTGAAATGGCAGCGGCTGCAATTATCTTTGCTGCAGTTAAAAAGAAGAAGATGAAGCGAAGAAGAACATGTTGGGTTCGGAAGTGGATTGCGAGGAGGGATACATTCGGTGCATATACCACGTTAATGGCAGAGCTTGCACTTGAGGATAGAGGACAATACCGCAATTTTCTAAGGATGACTCCAGAAAACTTAGAAGAGATTCTGTGCAAAATTGGATCAACCATTTCCAGACAAGACACTCAGATGCGGGACGCGATTCCAGCGACAGAAAAATTATCGGTTACCCTTCGGTTTCTGGCTTCAGGTAATCAAACTTTCTGTCTTATTCTATTACATGTGAGAAAAATTGTAATCTTTAATTTTGAATGATTGATCCTATAGGTGCACCACGTCGCATAAGATAATGTTCTTGTATATAACACAGATTTAATCATGTGTATTTTTTGTCATCAGAAACAAGTGGCCATGATACATAAGTAAGCCAGCATATCCCATAAAAGTACTTTGAATTTTTCACTTTACTTTCTATCAGGGTTGTGTTTTGGTACAGTTACAGCTACAGTTCAATTGTAATCATATTTTGTAATCATAATTTGATGGAACAGTTGCAGTTGCAGTACCCCCGGAGTCTACTACGGTTCATTTGCGGTACACTTGAACAACATTGAAGTGTAACACATCCCTGCTTTCTATGCAATCGTCATTTTCAGGTGATTCCTATGCCTCACTGGCCATGTTGTTCAAAATTCCACAATGTACAATTTCTGGCTTTGTACCTGAAGTATGTGCTGCTATATTCGAGCAAATGAAATGTGATTTTTTGAAAGTAAGTGAAAGTTAATAATAATAATGATGATGATGATGATGAATGATGAATGATGAATGATGAATGATGAATGATGAATGATGAATGATGAATGATGAATGATGAATGATGAATGATGAATGATGAATGATGAATGATGAATGATGAATGATGAATGATGAATGATGAATGATGAATGATGAATGATGAATGATGAATGAATGAATGAATGAATGAATGATGATTGATGAAGGAATGAATGATGAATGAATGAATGATGAATGAATGAATGAATGATGAATGAATGAATGATGAATGAATGAATGATGAATGAATGAATGATGAATGAATGAATGATGAATGAATGAATGATGAATGAATGATGAATGAATGAATGATGAATGAATGATGAATGAATGTTGAATGAATGATGAATGAATGATGAATGAATGATGAATGAATGATGAATGAATGAATGATGAATGATAAATGATGAATGAATGAATGATGAATGAATGATGAATGAATGATGAATGAATGAATGATGAATGATGAATGATGAATGAATGAATGAATGAATGATGAATGAATGATGAATGAATGATGAATGAATGATGAATGAATGAATGATGAATGAATGATGAATGAATGAATGAATGAATGAATGATGTATGAATGAATGAATGATGAATGAATGAATGATGAATAAATGAATGATGAATGAATGAATGATGGATGAATGAATGATGGATGAATGAATGATGGATGAATGAATGATGGATGAATGAATGATGGATGAATGAATGATGGATGAATGATGGATGAATGAATGATGGATGAATGAATGATTGATGGATGAATGAATGATGGATGAATGAATGATGGATGAATGAATGATGGATGAATGAATGATGGATGAATGAATGATGGATGAATGATGGATGAATGAATGATGGATGAATGAATGATGGATGAATGATGGATGAATGAATGATGGATGAATGAATGATGGATGAATGAATGATTGATGGATGAATGAATGATTGATGGATGAATGAATGATGGATGAGTGAATGATGGATGAATGAATGATGGATGAATGAATGATGGATGAATGAATGATGGATGAATGAATGATGGATGAATGAATGATGGATGAATGAATGATGGATGAATGAATGATGGATGAATGAATGATGGATGAATGAATGATGGATGAATGAATGATGGATGAATGAATGAGGGATGAATGAATGAGGGATGAATGAGGGATGAATGAGGGATGATGAGGGATGAGGGATGATGAGGGATGAGGGATGAGGGATGATGAGGGATGAGGGATGAGGGATGAGGGATGAGGGGGGATGAGGGATGATGAGGGATGAGGGATGATGAATGATGAATGATGAATGATGAATGATGAATGATGAATGATGAATGATGAATGATGAATGATGAATGATGAATGAATGAATGAATGAATTGATGAATGAATGAATTGATGAATGAATGAATGAATTGATGAATGAATGAATGAATTGATGAATGAATGAATGAATTGATGAATGAATGAATGAATTGATGAATGAATGAATGAATTGATGAATGAATGAATGAATTGATGAATGAATGAATGAATTGATGAATGAATGAATGAATTGATGAATGAATGAATGAATTGATGAATGAATGAATGAATTGATGAATGAATGAATGAATTGATGAATGAATGAATGAATTGATGAATGAATGAATTGATGAATGAATGAATTGATGAATGAATGAATTGATGAATGAATGAATGAATTGATGAATGAATGAATGAATTGATGAATGATTGAATGAATTGATGAATTGATGAATGAATGAATGAATTGATGAATGAATGAATGAATTGATGAATGAATGAATGAATTGATGAATGAATGAATGAATTGATGAATGAATGAATGAATTGATGAATGAATGAATGAATTGATGAATGAATGAATGAATTGATGAATGAATGAATTGATGAATGAATGAATTGATGAATGAATGAATTGATGAATGAATGAATTGATGAACGAATGAATTGATGAATGAATGAATGATGAATGAATGAATGATGAATGAATGAATTGATGAATGAGTGAATGATGAATGAATGAATGATGAATGAATGAATTGATGAATGAATGAATGAATGATGAATGAATGAATTGATGAATGAATGAATGAATGATGAATGAATGAATTGATGAATGAATGATGAATGATGAATGATTGATGGATGAATGAATGATGGATGAATGAATGATGGATGAATGAATGATGGATGAATGAATGATGGATGAATGAATGATGGATGAATGAATGATGGATGAATGATGAATGAATGAATGATGGATGAATGAATGATGGATGAATGATGGATGAATGAATGATGGGTGAATGAATGATGGATGAATGAATGATGGATGAGTGAATGATGGATGAGTGAATGATGGATGAGTGAATGATGGATGAATGAATGATGGATGAATGAATGATGGATGAATGAATGATGGATGAATGAATGATGGATGAATGAATGATGGATGAATGAATGATGGATGAATGAATGATGGATGAATGAATGATGGATGAATGAATGATGGATGAATGAATGAGGGATGAATGAATGAGGGATGAATGAGGGATGATGAGGGATGAGGGATGATGAGGGATGAGGGATGAGGGATGATGAGGGATGAGGGATGATGAGGGATGATGAGGGATGAGGGATGAGGGGGGATGAGGGATGATGAATGATGAATGATGAATGATGAATGATGAATGATGAATGAATGAATGAATTGATGAATGAATGAATTGATGAATGAATGAATGAATTGATGAATGAATGAATGAATTGATGAATGAATGAATGAATTGATGAATGAATGAATGAATTGATGAATGAATGAATGAATTGATGAATGAATGAATGAATTGATGAATGAATGAATGAATTGATGAATGAATGAATGAATTGATGAATGAATGAATGAATTGATGAATGAATGAATTGATGAATGAATGAATGATGAATGAATGAATGATGAATGAATGAATTGATGAATGAATGAATGATGAATGAATGAATGATGAATGAATGAATTGATGAATGAATGAATGAATGATGAATGAATGAATTGATGAATGAATGAATGAATGATGAATGAATGAATTGATGAATGAATGATGAATGAATGAATGATGAATGAATGAATGAATGAATGAATGATTAATGAATGAATGATGAATAAATGAATGATGAATGAATGAATGATGAATGAATGAATGATGAATGAATGAATGATGAATGAATGAATGATGAATGAATGATGAATGAATGATGAATGAATGAATGATGGATGAATGAATGATGGATGAATGAATGATGGATGAATGAATGATGGATGAATGAATGATGGATGAATGAATGATGGATGAATGAATGATGGATGAATGAATGATGGATGAATGAATGATGGATGAATGAATGATGGATGAATGAATGATGGATGAATGAATGATGGATGAATGAATGATGGATGAATGAATGATGGATGAATGAATGATGGATGAATGAATGATGGATGAATGAATGATGGATGAATGATGGATGAATGAGGGATGATGAGGGATGAATGAGGATGATGGATGATGAGGGATGAGGGATGAGGGATGAGGGATGAGGGATGAGGGGGGATGAGGGATGATGAGGGATGAGGGATGATGAATGATGAATGATGAATGATGAATGATGAATGATGAATGATGAATGAATGAATGAATGAATGAATGAATGAATTGATGAATGAATGAATTGATGAATGAATGAATTGATGAATGAATGAATTGATGAGTGAATGAATGAATTGATGAATGAATGAATGAATGAATTGATGAATGAATGAATTGATGAATGAATGAATGAATTGATGAATGAATGAATGAATTGATGAATGAATGAATGAATTGATGAATGAATGAATGAATTGATGAATGAATGAATGAATTGATGAATGAATGAATGAATTGATGAATGAATGAATGAATGAATTGATGAATGAATGAATGAATTGATGAATGAATGAATTGATGAATGAATGAATGAATTGATGAATGAATGAATGAATTGATGAATGAATGAATGAATTGATGAATGATTGAATGAATTGATGAATGATTGAATGAATTGATGAATGATTGAATGAATTGATGAATGAATGAATGAATTGATGAATGAATGAATTGATGAATGAATGAATGAATTGATGAATGAATGAATGAATTGATGAATGAATGAATGAATTGATGAATGAATGAATGAATTGATGAATGAATGAATTGATGAATGAATGAATTGATGAATGAATGAATGAATTGATGAATGAATGAATTGATGAATGAATGAATTGATGAATGAATGAATTGATGAATGAATGAATGATGAATGAATGAATGATGAATGAATGAATTGATGAATGAGTGAATGATGAATGAATGAATGATGGATGAATGAATGATGGATGAATGAATGATGGATGAATGAATGATGGATGAATGAATGAGGGATGAATGAATGAGGGATGAATGACAGATGAATGAGGGATGATGAGGGATGAGGGATGAGGGATGATGAGGGATGAGGGATGATGAGGGATGATGAGGGATGAGGGATGAGGGGGGATGAGGGATGATGAGGGATGAGGGATGATGAGGGTTTGAGGGATGATGAGGGATGAGGGATGATGAGGGATGAGGGATGATGAGGGATGAGGGATGATGAGGGATGATGAGGGATGAGGGATGAGGGATGATGAGGGATGAGGGATGATGGATGAGGGATGATGGATGAGGGATGATGATGGAGGATGGATGATGGATGATGGATGATGATGATGATTATGCAATTCATCCTTGTTTACTGCTTACAGGTGCCATCTGATCCAGAAGCATGGAAGACAATAGCAATTCAGTTCGACGAGAAATGGAACTTCCCAAATTGCATAGGCAGCATAGATGGCAAACACATTGTTTTGCAATTACCAAATCAAAGTGGAAGTTATTATTACAACTACAGGAAGTGCCATAGCATAGTTTTGCTTGCCGTTGCTGATTCAAACTACAAGTTCGTATTTGTGGATGTCGGTTGCAATGGCCGTATATCCGATGGAGGAGTATTCTCTAGAAGTTCACTTGCATCAGCATCACGAAATGGCGACCTGCGCATACCCGAGCCGGCTTGTTTGCCCAATTCCAATGAAGTAGTTCCCTATGTTCTGGTTGCTGACGATGCTTTCCCATTGCTCAAAAATGTAATGAAACCATATCCATTCAGAAATCAACCAGGTCCAAATAGAATTTTCAACTACCGACTTTCTCGAGCTCGAAGAGTGGTGGAGAATTCCTTTGGTCTACTCAGTCAGGTATTTCGAGTATTTCGTAAGCCTATGCTGTTGTCCCCTGACAAGGCAGAATCAATTGTTTTGGCAGCTTGTGTGTTGCACAATTTCCTACTAACAAGATCTCCAAATGTCTATGTACCACCGGGTGTGATAGATGCTGAAAATGAAGACGGATCTGTGACAAATGGAACTTGGAGAAATGAATCCATCTCGAACAGTTTCTTGTCACTTCATCGACAGGCAAGTAACAACAGTCCTCAAGATGCTAGAGGAGTTCGAGAGATTTTCAAAGACTATTTTGTTTCTACAAGTGGAGAAGTGCAGTGGCAATACAGGCATATTTAATTTGATTTATGCCTTTCATAGAATATAGATCTATAACTGGAAATCATTCTTTTTACATCAATAAATTATAGGGCTCATTGTCAAGCATTGTTTTATCGGGAGCATTCATTTGATACTTTCTGTTGATATGATTTTCTGCCAAACTTAAGTATTAGATTTAAATTTACCTCATAAAAATCACTTTTTTGTAAAATTTTGTGGATGAAATATAGCGGAGAATCTTAATTATTTTCAAGATTGCTCTGAAATAATAATTAGATATGATTAGGGTGATGCTTCAGTTCCCATAAAGTTGCCTAATTCGATATTTGCTCAAGTACATGTCAAGATCATCTCGCCGAAAATTCGATGAATAGGGTACAATCCAACAACCTCTTGAAATGAATGGCTCAAAGATTTGACCATGAACACTAACACGGTTGAGACTGAACTTGGATGATCACCAGCAGCTCCCGCTATCTTTCCGTTATTCAATTCAATTTTTCTTGCAACATGGACTTTGTCGATGATCAAGCTGCAATTGCATGCTCATTCTGGGTAGCAGATCGAAGCTTCAAGCAATTCTTGTCAAGCGAGTTGTTCAATGGCTTCCATGGTGCAGATAATCTGTTCAATGTCTTCACACATGGTAGGCTGATGCATTAATTGAGACAAAATGCCTAGTAAACTTTAATATACAGCATTTCTGGAAGCATGTACACTGTAAATCGCTGGATACGAAAATTACATACAATTTGAAACTAACATCTGATACGAGATTCTCGTATGTTTACAGAGATCTGGTATGTTTTTCATACCACATCTCACTTACTTTCGTATGTGATTGGTATGTAGCGATACGAACTATTCTATCTGTGATTGGCTGTTTTACACTGAAATACGAGTTGTTGGTATGTTTTATATACGAGACCCGATGCAAATTGGTCTTCATTCGTATGTGTTTAGTATGAGCAGCTTTAAGTCTTATTGCAAAAAATTATGTGTATTGCATACTACTGTCAAATAACTTTTTTCAGCAATACCAGTCGTGAATATGTTTTGTTTGATAGAGTGATATTTAATTAGATTATATTTATCGTGAATTTTATGCTCCACGAGGTTGTCGTCGTTGCTACTTGTCTATCAACTTCAACGGGACGTTTCGTTAGCTATACTTTATGAACCAAGCTGATAAACATCAATTCATATTAACGATATCATTCGTGAAATCATGTTGACTTATATATCTCAAACATAACTATTTTTGCATTCATGAATTATAATGTGTCTGTATTTCGGATTGATAATATGCTTAATTTCAAAATTGCGCAATGCATAATTGTTGATGGTTGAATACTTATTGATTATTCATGAAATGCCTTAGACTTACATGTATTAAAATCGAATTCATTATTGAAAGTATGACGCTTGAATGTTATTATCTCACTACTTACAAAACAGTAGTAATATTAGTGTGATCTTTATTAACAAAAGGCCTTAAATCAACATACTTTGGACATGATTGATGCTTTCTTTTAAGATTGTGCTGGTATGGCTTTAGTATGTAAAGCATACCACATTTGAAATAACATACGAAAAGCATACAAATATATACCAAGAGAATACAGATATATACCAAAAAAATATTTTGGTATGCATCCTTCGTATGTGATTAGTATTGAGCGATTTACAGTGTACCAGGAAAGCGATCACCAACAAGTCATTTGAGTACCGGTATCTTCTGTGCCCTCATTCAATATCTTGTTCAACATTGTGTATTTCATGCCTGTGTCACGCATGAAGCAGAGCAGGCGAAGCATGTCGCGTTGTAACAAACTATGAAATACAAATCTTCTTCTTTTGTCAAGAAAAGTCGATAAGCGCAATGCCCTAGCTGAAAATTTCAACTTTGTTATCAGATTGCCTCACTGCAAATGATCCTTGTTTGGTATAGCCAGAAGAGGAAATCTAGACAGTGTCCCATCCCGGTTGTATATCTAGGAGTCCATGGTCTAGCCATGATTTTTCGTATCTTGAGTTTCCTTCTGTATAATTCAAAGACAATGGTCATATACATTATCTTTGGTATAATTGTTATCTGCAGATCGGGTGGCATTTCTGTCACCCGTGAAACTTTAGTAATAACAATATATTGATGATTTGACTCAAATTGATTCTATTTCAAAATTACATATTTCATATTTGAACCTTTCAATGAAAAACCTGGTGTAGTCAACAGAAAACGAATGACTAATCCAGACGCACTACATTAAATCAAAAAAAGTAACTAGCTATCTGCCATCACGTCTTGAAAAGGTTTCAAGTTAATGAAGTTAGTGTTGGGATGCAAGCACTTCATTTTACCTAGAAATAAAATGTCATTTATTAGCTTCTCAGCAATTGTTCGCTGTGTACCACACTCCATTCCTCGTAGCCCAACCGCAACGTTCTTCCCAAACAGGTCGTGCTCGTCATCCACCTTCCTCAGTTTCTTTTCTGCAATGGCAACCAATTCATCCATTGAATCATCCCTCTTCTTCTTCATTCGTGGATCGCAGTTTTCCGTTCCCTCCTGAAAATTAAACAATAAGAGAGTAGAGAATAGACAGTAGAGATGATACGAATTTTGTTACTATACTCACTTTCGTGTTTTCCATATTTGACTTGCTAGATCTAGCTTCAACAGTGTCACACAGGAAGCTCATGGATTCAAAATACTGCCACTTTGTTGGGGACTTCGAAGTTGCTCCACTTCCCGATTTGCAATTCCCCTCTCGTTTTTTCTGGTTCGTGTACTGACTACGAAGATTGTGGATCTTTCGAGAAATCTCCTTCACCGTTGTAGCAAATTCGGTTGCCATTGACATCAGGGCTTCATCTTTCAGGAGTCTGTTCCTGTACTCCTCTCGAGTCACCTCCCACAGACAGACATTGCCTCTGTACATTTCAATCAACTTTTCTGTTTCCTGGCAAGTCCAATCTTTCTTCTCATTCTCAACGTCTGTCATGCTGTCGATTGAAAGTAGCAAAGGTCTGAAAGCTGAAACTCTGTCGCAGCTTATATTTTGTGTCAAGTTGATAACACTGCTCGCGTCCAAATTTCGCTCGATGCGACTGATGTCATGCAAGCAGTGTCAAAGGCAATTACATTACGACAGCATGTAACAAAGAATGTCAAGGTTGTTTCTATGAAAACGACGCTTCTCACAGAACCAATTACACTGATGCAAGTTCTTCCGTGCAACATCTGTCGCATAGCGCAGTGATTTTTCTCATTTCCTGGATCTTTAAAGCCAAGACATTAGATTGGCTAAATCGCGAACTCGCGACGGTAAAGCTTGCATGTGTAAACGCACCTTAAGAGAGGCTGGTAAATGCAGCTGTGTGGAAAGCGGCACGTCAATCTCCCTCGCACCAGAATGACTGGCGCCAAAGTTGTTGACGCTGTCCTTTCTCTATTAATGAAATACCGAAGTTGCTACCATAGAGGACAATAGCATAGATATCTGATCTCTATGGTTGCTACAGCTTGTCTAGTGCTACCCTAAGCAAAAATGATAGCAATGATCGCTGGCCCCAGACGAGGGATTGTCGGCAGACTCAACAGCACCTGTTGACAAACGATAGCATTATTCACACAGTCTAGACTTGTCAGATGCCGGCTGCCGCTGCTATGAACCTTGTCCGATAAATGGATCAAAAAGATTTCGCAGTCATTGAGAAGAAAA
This sequence comes from Prostheceraeus crozeri, assembly GCA_907163375.1. Taxonomy (NCBI): domain Eukaryota; kingdom Metazoa; phylum Platyhelminthes; order Polycladida; family Euryleptidae; genus Prostheceraeus; species Prostheceraeus crozeri. The sequence continues at coordinate 50,793 of CAJQUW010003453.1, forward strand.
GTCAAACCACAGAATTTCACGCACATTCGCCTCACACGCAGATAGGGTTTACAATCTCGAGCCGTTTTCTCAATCCCGGGATTTTCGAGACTGGCTAATCGCAATCCCGGGATCCCGGGATCTCGATCGAGATTTATATATACTGTATATGTTTTTAATCATTAAGTTTCAAGAAATATTTCAAAAGACGATACGTGCTTGTCAACTGATGTGATAATGAGTATTGGCAAAAGGTTTTCTATATCTGTGTAAGCAACTGTCTGCACCATCTTCACAATCATGAAATGACAAGTAAAATGAAGTCTATTTTGTTAAATTTGATGTAATATTAGCTGAGCTATCGCCAATTTTGTGTTTCGAAGACTTTCTGTCAACGGTACTCACTTATCAGTTGAGCATACATTCACTTACAGAACAAATGCATTTTTTGACATAACTTCTGAACCACTGGATCGATTTTGATGAACGAAACGTTGTCTTCATCACAACAACAAGATGAATACAACTAAAATGTCATTTTGTCGATAACTGATGATTTATTTCAAATTGTCTTTCACCGTCAATTAATCACCGAGACACAAGTCGTTGTCGATGTGTGAAAACCAACACAGCGCAGCTGAGGTAGCAGTCCGGTGACCTGTCAATAGAGCGAATTCGGGAGACTCACTGGGTTGAATGACGGTTTCTTCGACGGTTTTTCCCTCAAAGACCGCAAACCGCAAACCTAGCTCTGTCTGAACGAGCCTTGAACGGGCCTTTAGTCGTTATTTTAAATCGTTGTGATTTGTCTTTCAGCTATCAATTTACGAAGTATTTTCAGTTTACAGAAGCAATAGTAGTAGCAGTGTCACAACACTGTTTATTAAGCGTCTGAACGGTTTGTGTCACGGCATTGATTTAGCCCAGATTTCGCGCTGCTCCTCGGCACTAATGTCACGACACTAGTGTCATCGTGTGAACGAGGTTTACCAGCTGGCTCGGCAAATACAGCACATTGGCAATTTATCAAACTTGGAACATAAAAAATTTAGATGCATTTTCAAAAAAGCCATTGACTCTCTTATATATGTCACTTCGAAGGAACTCAGGGCCAATCTTTCAAATATCTCGAAATACCTCGAGATCTCGAAGACGTAATCCCGGGATTTTTAATCTCGGAAATAGGGTCGAGATCCCGGGATTGTAAACCTTACACGCAGAATATACAAATTAATTGATCAATAAGTTTTTTTATCCCGGGAATCACTAACCAGTATTCCGGGATTCGCTAACATCCGTTTTTAGGCAGTTAAGCTGTATGAAGATGAAGTAACAATGAAGATAAACGTATTTCATTGTTGCAAATTGCAATACTGTTATATTTGAAACTTCCTTTTTCATTATAATATTAGACTTAAACTATCAAGAATACAACAGACACGATAGTCTTATAATTACATATAGGTGTGCATTACTTATTCATACATTTTATCATATACTAGAAATAATTTTAGCGTATGTTTGTGGCCAAAAATTTACTTTCATTGATATTGATCAACAAATAAAACTGTTCAGGCAGCCGCGAGAAAGAAAAAGTATTATGCATGACAAGCGTATCAATATTTAATGGATTTTTAAAGCGATTATTACAGAATATCGATCTTTTACCAGACGTCACAAAAGTCGCGGTATTTGCATTTCGATTTGAAAATCACATAACACAGTTTCAACATTATGACTTGGAAAAGCACTGAAATAAGAGAAGATATGAAATATTCTTCAAAAAAAATTCATCATGAAAGTAAGGATGCGACACACTGTCTTTGCTTTCACAGACATATACTTCACAAGTCTAGTTCAAATGTGGTCAGTGACTGAAAAGGACAGATTAAGCCTGATTAATAACGAAATAAACTATAAGGAGTAGCGTGTGCATCTCGGGATCATTGTAGTCCGTGAAGATAATGCCGTGGTCCGGATCCGGATCCGGACCGTGGTTCGGAGTTTTGTAACCTCTGCTCTATAGAATGTTTAGAGGAAGACAACTGCTTTCTAATGGACCTCTTTTTGTAGATTTTACTTCGGATAATTATGATCGCCAGTGACGAACTAGAGTGGGCAACTTGATTCTTTATCAGCTTATTAGCTTATTGATGGGCCTAGCAGTTAGCCTATTACTTAGCATTCACAACGCATTTGCTACTGATTTCACATCATTTTCTAGCTATCGTAGAATTGCTTTTCCACTAATGACATGAAAGCTAAGCCTTCTCTTCTCACCACATTAGGCTCAGCAGTAAAGCATCAATCCATACATTTCCTGCAAACTCTGTAGACCAAGAATAAGCATTTATTTATATCAGTATTTAGCAGAGCATCTGAAATAATCCGAATCTGTGAGACATACATGCTTTTTATAACGTCCATCAACCATGACATGAAAAATAAAGAACGTATTTGAACAGGATAAGAAACCTACTCCTACTTCGGTTTTCCCACATGGGTTTTCCCTCCGAAAATATGAAAGTAGAAAAGCCAAAATATCCAAATTGCTGACTTCATAGAATTTTGTATCATATGCATAGACAATAGAGTTGATGGCCACTCACATCCTCCTGCAAGTAGTTTTACAGACATCATTCCTTGTTCCTGTCCCCAAATCGGACGGACAGAAACAAAGACACGAAAATTAACAAAGTCGAGTAAATAAATAAATCTGGAAATTCAAACAATATTCACAGATCTCACCTTGTTTGAATAGCTGTGGAGGAGTGGCATCGGCAGCTATGGTAATGAAACTGATAGTGTGGATGCAGACTGGTGTGGTGAGCTTAAGTTTTGCCTTTTTTGGGTAATCGGTGCAGTAGCGCAGAATAGTTTGGCTTTTTTGGATTTGAGTATC